>LBNU01016476.1:4181-27728 GCA_014162995.1 Artemisia annua | reverse complement strand
TTATCCATGGAGATTAGTAAGGATCTTTGGTTAGATTGAAATGTTATGGAAATATGCTAAGATCCACGGATCCAAACGACAACAACGGACGGAACATACTTGGTTCGTCGGATCCGTGTCTACGTCTTGTTTCCTATAAACAAGCCATTCCAAGCTTATCTCTCATCAACTTCTAATACACTATCATTCATATACTCTCCATACCTTACATCTAACCATATCAATACTTATTCTTGTGAGATTCTTTGTAGCAAGAAGATCCAAATTCATCCAAGTCTCCAAGCAAAGTTGGAATAGCTTGTGTAGTGTACAAAGTGTGATAGAGCCAGTGTGTTATTATTGGTCCATTGAGGTATTCTTATAGATGATCGGTTAAGTATTTAGTCCTCAAAGTAATAGTGAAACGGAGTGGTTGTGCCTTGTAAAGAACTCGACATTTAAGCTTGGTCGGAAAAGATTGTGTAAGCGACGTTAAGTTCTCCACCGGTGCTAAAGGAGCTTGTTGACTAGTGAGATTAACTCCCGAGTTGAATACTCGGGGCGTGGAGTAGGGCAAGGAAAAGAGTCCTGTAGACCGAACCACGATAAACGATGTGTGTGGGTTGATTGTTCTTAACTCTCTTTACTTATTGCATATTAGTAAATATATATTAATTACACGTTAAGTTTCCAAAAAGTAAAACGAATTTAAAAACCGGTAAACTATTCAACCCCCCTTCTAGTTTCCACAAACTTGTCTTCTAAAACAAGATCGATGATGGTTAATCGTTGAAACTAACAATCTTTCAAAGGTTGGTACACAAAATCAACGAAAGACTGAGATCTTTGGGTTTCCGTTTACTTGTTTTCGTTTTACTTTTGATATTCGTACATAAAATTTGTGCAACAAAAGGATCTATGATGTGGTTTAGTTCACACACAAGTAGTCTTAAAGATTGGTACGAAAGTGTGAATCAAAACTGAGATTGAGATTTGTTTTTATTGTCTTTACTTTAGAGAACGAGTTGGGATCTATGTCTATGAACGAATCAAGGAAAAAGGAATAACATAATTGTTATTTTCTTTTCCTTTTGTTTCGGATAAAGAAAGAGACGCTAAGATTCTAAATGATCTGTGATGAACAAACTCTCGTGGTTCTCTTCTGAACGAATCTTTAATGTGAAAGAGAGATAAACTGAGATCAATGGTTTCCCTTTTTCTTGTTTTTGTTTTTCTTTTAACCGAATGAGAGATTGTATGAAACCTTGTTCAAGATCTAAAACAAGACATGACCTGAAATTGTAAGTTTCTATTACGTGTTGTTTTACTTTCTAATCGCTACCAAGAAATGAATTGGGCAGCGTTTGGTTTATGTGGACAAAGTTAATCGCTACTCGTAGTATATCGCTACAAATTTTGGATTAATCGCCACTCAGAGCTAAACGCTACCAGGAGGTAAACGCCAGTTTGAGATAAACGCCAATAATATTTAATTGCTGATAGTAAGAAACCAAAACTGTCATTTTCTTTATATTTTGTCTTTAACCCTATTGGACAAACGTTACTTGCTGTCACAGCAGACAACACAAAAAAACGTGAATGTGACTTAAACGCCACCAAGAACATCTAAAAACAACACCCTCGAAAATCACCAAATCAGCCCCAAAATTAGTCCTAAGCTTATGAAATAAGCACTCTAATCACCAAGGTAAGCTGAAAAGACCATTTTTAACCCGAAAGTACAACCTTTTATCAAATAAAAACCCAAGAATAGATTCAAAACAGCCACGGATTTGATGATATGACTAAACCAAGGACCAAGGTAGGCTTTAGTAGTGAAAGATTCTAACAACCTTAACCACAAACAAGATCAAACTATGGAGAAAACTATGAGAAATGTAAAAAGCAAGTCGAACCCCAACATAAACCACAAAACCAATCGCAAATCCAAGAGAAACCAAGTCCTAAGATGAAACCTTGGCTCTTGATACCAATTGTAGGTTACCAAATAATATCAAACTCGTAAGGTTAAGTGGTATGGATCAAATAGGTAAGAAAGAAAGAAGAAAAACTAGAGAGAAGTTAGAGAGAGAAAGTAGAGAGAGTTGGGAACCTTGAGAGAAAACCAAAAAAAAGAAAATAGATTATGAGAAGGTCCAACCCTCTCCAAGGAAGGAGAGGGCCTTTTATATGTACAAGGTATTTTGCCACTACTGAGCTGTGGATCGGGCTGACAGTGGGTAAAGACCCGACCCGACTCCACGAATACTAACTATTACTAATCTATGTACTAATTACTATTATAAATACTACGAGCTAAACAATGCTTGATCGTACTTGGGGTGACCGAATCTTCTATAAGAAAAATCGTATTCCTAACAGGATATATTTGTACAGTTGGTTTTGTGTTAACTATTACGGCTATCTGATGGCTGGTTTGGTGATGAGAGTGAATATTGAAAGAGCAAACATACAAGAACATAAAATTTGGTAAAGATGAAGGCCATGCATATATAGAAAGCATCAAAAGACGCCACCAAAAATGTAATATCATTGTCATAAGCCCAAACCTGACTACACACCTATACCCAATCCCGCCTGAACGTGCTATGAAAGAGTTAGGATGTAGTCACACCCCAAGCCTGACTACAAATGGCCAAATGCCCAAATCACCCATTCGTAATTAACAACTTAGTTACGATTTACACATTTTAATGTAACTTCCATGGTCAACAATGGTGTGCGGAGTAGGGCCAACTATGGTGGCCAGTTGCGACAGTATGTAAAAATGGGTGTAGTACAACTTTGTGTCATGTAACAAGATGTAGCAAAAAAGCGAGCTTGCATCTTTGAATTAGTGTTTGAAGCATAAAATCGATGTGTGTAGAATACAAGGAAATTTCAAAACTTGCAGAGTAAAATATATAGGAACTAAAACTAGTACAAAAACTGCATATATCAAAAAGAGCTCTCATCATACTTCTTGTTTCACGACTTTTCTTTTCTTCTTCATGGAAGGGATGTTGGAACTACTCCTTGATAGATCTTTGAGCCTATGGGTCGATAGGATGCTAATGTAATTAAAAGCACACTATATAGAAAATCTCTGTTGCACTTGTATTCACGCGGAATATAAACACAAGTATAAGAAAAAGAAGATGAATAACTAATAATACTTTGATCCTCTATGGATCTTTATTAATCACTATAGATTGAAAATCGTATATACAACACATAACCGTGAGTTTCTTTTATACTATAAGAAACCCTAAACCCTTCTTACAAGAAACGTATAAAGTAAAACTATAAAAGATATGCAACATCTTGTCCTAAAATAAACCATGCATATCCTTCTAACACATTCCTACGGATGAACTATATCAGCAGGAAATCTCTATCAGCAGGAACCAGCACTTCAGCAGAAACCACTATTGGCATCAGCAGGAACCTGTCAGTAGACTAAATCAGCAGGAACTAATAATTCCTAACAATCCTCCCCTAAACTTGAATTTGACTCGGTTAACTTCAAGTTTCTTGATAGATCTTTGACATTCAAAGCATGAGGATTGAAATAGTAACTTCGCAGCACAAGAAGGTAACCAGCAACAAATGTCTAGACATCAACAGCAATAAGGAACCTTGCATAAAAG
Organism: Artemisia annua; assembly: GCA_014162995.1. NCBI lineage: Eukaryota > Viridiplantae > Streptophyta > Magnoliopsida > Asterales > Asteraceae > Artemisia > Artemisia annua. The sequence continues at coordinate 24,099 of LBNU01016476.1, read as the reverse complement.
ACCAGGGAACCAGCAGCAACTACTACTATCAGCAGCAACTAGAACCAGCAGCATCAAGAATAGATTTTATAAGCCTTTACCAAGTAGCTATTCACTCTTGGGCTAGCTAGTTCTTTGGTGGAATCATGGCATCACCCTGGTGAACTAGAAACCAGTCCAACACTTAGAACATGAATCATTGGTGTGTTGAAAGACCCTAATGATTTTTGGCAAATCATCACAGCCATAAACGGATTTGACATGTCTTTACCTGTAGCCGTTTGCTCAGGACTAGCCAATCCTTTAGTAAGTTACCTTGGTGAATTGATTACCAAATATGGATTTCCACTGCCTTTACTACAAGCCATATACTTGTGGGCTAGCCAATTCTTTGGAATCCAGAAGGATAAAATCCTTGGTGAATTGAAAACCATTTCAACTCTCAGCTGTGAAGCATGGGTGAGTTGAGTACCCTATAGTTTTTAGCAAATTATTACAGCGATCAACGGACTTGTTGTGTCTTTACCAAAGCCGTACCCTTTGGACTAGCCAACTCTTTGATGGAATGCAGTCATCATCATGGTGAGTTGACAACCATTTGTATGGTAATTAACCAACACCAAAACCTGCATAAAACAAAGAGAGACAACTATACAAATCCAAGTTAGTAGATTTTTTTTAACTACTAAAGAAAATAAAGAAATACAAAACAATACGAATACCATCAAGAAGAAGCTCTGTGTGCCACAAGCTTAGACTTGATCAAACCAATCAACTGCTCAGCATGAGTCCTATCATTCCCAACTGGATTAGGAGGAACCTCTAACTTATGCCTAAGCATCTTCTCCATAAGGCTTACTGACAAAGGATACTCCTTGTCTGAGAACATATAGACAGTAAGACCAGTTTTAGTCTCCACCACATGAACATGAGGGATAGGATAAAACTTCCAGCTACAGACTTTCCACTTATTATTATTCTTCCAAACTTGAAAACCAGCACCAGTGGGAGACTGAGAATCAAATAGCACTTGAAGATCACCTAACAAATATAACCCAGCACCTTCAGCAGTATGACTGGAATAATACTTGGTCACCATGCCATAAAGAGTTATTAGATCCTGTTTATCCACTAGATGCAAAATTTCTTGCAAAAAGGTGAAGTGCATATAGGACTTATCTAGCCTATGTATAGTATTAACTTGCCCATCAGTCACCTCCTTGTAATGTTCTATGATGAATAAAATTGAAGTTTCTCTGTTTTGAGTATGCTGATGTGTCCCAATGTCATCAGCAGAAACAAATGTGTCCTATTTCCATCAGCAGAAACAAATGACTACAAAACAAACACACAGAACAAGACATACAAGACAAACTAAAACAAATAATGGTTAGTTTACATAAAATGTACAACATTAAACCTGCAAAACAAAGTTAGTGAACAAAATCATAACTTAATACATAATATACAACATGAATCCTCTCCTGAGGCATATGCCTCCCCTTAGGCTTATGCCTCCCCTCAAACAAAGCAATCAGGGGTTAACCATCCCAATGTGGACAACTAAGTAATTAAACCTAGGTCCATCAAAAGCTTTAGTTAACAAATCAGCCACGTTGTCATCTGTATGGATTTTAAGCACATGTATTAAGTTTTTCTCATTTGCATCTCTAATAAAATGGTGCCTAATTTCAATGTGCTTAGTTCTTTGATGAAATACTGGATTTTTAACTATGCTAATTGTACTTTGGTTATCAATATAGATTTTGGTATTCATGAAGTTGAACCCATAGTCAAGCATTTGATTTTGTATCCAAAGCACCTGTCCACAACAATTAGCAGCAGCAACATACTCTGCTTCAGTAGATGAGATAGCCACAATGGTTTGCTTCTTGCATTGCCAAGAAATTAACCTCCTACCAAGAAATTGGCAACCTCCAGTGGTAGACTTTCTATCAAGATTGGCACCAGCATAATCACTGTCACTATAAGCTTCCAACACAAATGGAGAATCTCTTGGGTACCAAAGACCTAACTTACGCTGGCCTTTAAGATACTTAAAGATTTTCTTAACAGCATTTAAGTGGGAAGTCAATGGTGTGACTTGATATCTAGAACAAGCACTGACAGCAAAAGTAATATAAGGCCTTGAAGCTATTAAGTACATAAGTGAACCAATCATAGATCTGTATAGGTGAACATTCACAGCCTCATCTGGTTCATTCTGATTCTTAGGCTTTGGAGCTTCATNCTTAACAGCATTTAAGTGGGAAGTCAATGGTGTGACTTGATATCTAGAACAAGCACTGACAGCAAAAGTAATATAAGGCCTTGAAGCTATTAAGTACATAAGTGAACCAATCATAGATCTGTATAGGTGAACATTCACAGCCTCATCTGGTTCATTCTGATTCTTAGGCTTTGGAGCTTCATAAGGTGTAGTTGCAGTCCTTATATTCTCAAAGTCAGATTTCTTGAGAATGTCTTTCACATACTTGTCCTGGCTGATAAAAATACCTTCAGGCTTTTGCTTCACTTGTAATCCCAAGAAAAAGGTAAGCTCCCCCATAGCACTCATTTGAAACTCACTCTTCATTAAAGTCTCAAATTCTCTGCACCAAGCTTCCTTTGTTGAACCAAAGATGATATCATCCACATAGACTTGAACAAGAATGATATCCCTGGAGTTCTTCTTGATGAAGAGTGTTTTATCAATAGCACCTCTTCTATAACCATGCTCCAAAAGGAAGTTTGACAATCTTGCATACCAGGCTCTGGGTGCTTGATGAAGTCCATAGAGAGCTTTCACAACCTTGTACACCTTCTTTGGATTATGAGGGTCTTTAAATCCTTTAGGTTGAGTCACATACACTTCCTCATCAATTTTGCCATAGAGAAAGGCACTTTTCACATACATTTGATAGACCACAAATCCCATATAAGAAGCAAAGGCCAAAAATAGTCTTATGGCCTCAACTCTTGCTACTGGTGCAAAGACTTCATCATAATCAATGCCTTCTTCTTGTCTAAAACCTTGAGCAACCAATCTTGCCTTGTTTCTAACCACAATACCCATAGCATCCCTTTTGTTCTTTAGAATCCATTTAGTTCCAATAACAAACTTTCCTTCAGGTAGATCCACAAGTACCCAAACATCTTGATTCTTAAATTGTTGCATTTCTTCTTGCATGGCTTCTACCCAACTAGGATCTCCAAGTGCTTGTGCAATACTGGTTGGTTCAACTTGAGAGAGGAAGCAAGCAAACAAACAATGTTGATAATCTGTATGATTGCCCCTTTGTTGACTAGTGACATAGGTGATAAAGGCACATTCACCATACTTAGTCTTTTTCACTGTACTCCTAGTTTGAACCATGGCATTGGGATCTCCAAGAATCTGGGATTAAGGATGAATGGTGTTTATCCTCTTAGTAGCAATGAGGTTGACTTCAATAGCAGATGAAAGATTGTTCAAAGTAGGGGCAAAATCATCATCATATGAGGAGGAGTTGAAGATGCCAGCACTTTGTTGATGATTACCAAGATCTGTGGGGCTTGGAAATCATGTGAATGGCTCTTCAAAGTTTAGGGATGTACCCATTGGAATGGTGGAAGGAGCAGTAGAACCAGGAAGATCAGCATAAATACCATCAGTAGAAACTACATCAGCAGAAACTGAATTACCACCAGCAGAATCCATGTTCCTGCGGGCTTCATTAGCTGCTCTTCTCAAGAGTGCCTCAGCATCCTTTGCAAACTCAAAACCAAGTGTCTCAGCTGCTTCCTTGGCTTCATGTTCTTGCTTTTGAAGTCTAGCAAGAGCCTCAACAAAACCTGAATCTACTCCATTCACACCAGAAGTATCTTTGACAGGGGAACCTGAAAAATTATTAGTAGGAAAGAAGGAACAACAATGGTTTGTTCATCACACTCTGAGTCAGAGTCAGAGTCATCATCCATGGTACGTGCAGTGTTAGTTTGGGGCTCTGGTGTACCTGCAGAAGGATTAGTTTTGAACCTAGTATAACCTAAATGATCAGTTAAATAGTCAAGGTAAAAATACCAATCATGACCTCCACCCTGAACATTAGGTTTATCTTCAAGAAATCTCAGGTTAAGTGTTTCTTCTATCCATTTGGCAGACAAATTATACACCCTATAAGCCTTATTATGAGTTGAATAGCCAACAATGTACCCCTCATCAGCTTTCCCTTCAAACTTTCCTAAGTGATCACTGGTATTCAAGATAGTCACATGACACCCAAAGGGCTTAAAGTAACTAATGGTAGGAATTTTCCCAGTCAGCAGTTCAAAAGGTGTCTTGTTATGAGGTCTAGTGATCATTACCCTATTCAAAACATAGCAAGCAGTGCTTACTGCTTCAGTCCAAAACATAGTGGGTAATTTTGAGTTAGCAAGCATAGATCTTGCTGCATCTTCTTTCTTTCAGCAACCCCATTTTGTTGTGGCGTCCTGGCATTGCTATAGTCCCTTTTTATCCCCTTAGACCCACANATAGCAAGCAGTGCTTACTGCTTCAGTCCAAAACATAGTGGGTAATTTTGAGTTAGCAAGCATAGATCTTGCTGCATCTTCTTTCTTTCAGCAACCCCATTTTGTTGTGGCGTCCTGGCATTGCTATAGTCCCTTTTTATCCCCTTAGACCCACAGAGTTCAATTAATTTTGCATTTTTAAACTCTGTCCCGTTATCACACCTTATACTTTTAACCTTTTTGTTTAGCTGGTTTTCAACTAGTGCAATAAATTCTTTAAGAGTTTGAAAAGTTTCATCCTTAGTTCCCAAAAAGAATACCCAACAAAACCTGCTATAGTCATCAGTGATAACCAGGCAGAAGTATTTGTGATCAATACTTCTGATAGAGGTAGGACCAAAAAGATCCATATGAAGCAACTGAAGAGGTTCAGAAATCTTGCTCACTGCAGTAATGGCTTTGTAGGAGGCTTTGTGTTGCTTTCCTTTGTTGCAGGCAACACAATTATGTTCATTGGTGAAGACTTTGGAAGGAAGACCTTGGACCAACCCATGTTTAGCCAGCTTGTTGATGGTTTTGAAATTCACATGTGCCATCCTCCTGTGCCATTTAGTAGACTCATCCAAGGATGCTTTTGCCACCAAGCAAGCTAGATCCCCTTCAGGCTGGACATCATTCAAATTGAATGTGTAGAGATTGTGACTTCTTGGAACTCTTAGCAAAATTTGACTGTCATCTGGTAACTTGAAGTCCTTAGAAAGCACAAGACATTCTTTCTCAGTGAAGAGAACATTGTTCTTTGTGTCACATATTTGTGACACAGAGAATAAATTGAAGTTTTGTAGTTCCTTCACATAGTAAACATTTTCAAAGTCCAGCTTGGAAATTCTAATGGTTCCTTTCCCTGTAATTCTGCCATCACCTCCTCCAAATGTCACAATGCCTTCATGAATAGGTACAAAATCATGTAATCTTTCCTTGTTCCCTGTCATAATTCTAGAGCAACCACTATCTACAATACCTACTTCTTTACTCTTAAGAGGATGATCCTACAATAACACGAATATACAACAACATTAGTATCATAGGGAGACTCAAGTCATAAATGAATTGAGCCTGCCTTGTGGATCAAAAGAGTGAAACCCTGTAGATTTGTGAGATCCACCATTGTTCTTGGATCCCCCTTTGTGATATGGTCTCTTTTGTCTCCAAGAGCAACCTGCTGAGGACTTAACAGCAGTATCCCATCTTGCCCCCCCATACGCATTGGGTCATAGTAAACAGGCCAATAACCATTCATAAAGTAAGTGCTAGTGGGGCTCAGAAATGGTCTAGCAACATGTCTTTTCCAATCAGTAGGAAAAGATCTGTCAGCAGAAACTGATTTACCAGAAGAATTTGGTTTATCAGCAGAAAATGACTTACCAGCAGAAACTGGTTTATGAGCAGAATTGATTCTGCTGGTTTTGCCATGTGTTGCTTTTGGAATAAATGGGGGCATTTCACTAACATTGTTCCACATTGGTCTAGGTCTTTGTTGGTCAGCACAAACAGCCATTCTTTTCTCATGAAAATCACAATCCTTAATAAGATGATAAGAACTGCCACAAACAAAACAAGTTTTCTTTCTAGAAGATTTGTTCATAACAGAAGATTTCTTATTACAAACAAATTTATCACAACCAAAATTGGAAACTGAATTATCTTTAACAGAACCAAAAGAATTGTTTTTAACAGAATTAAAAGATATGTCTTCAAAAGAAGCTGTCTTTGAAATTGATTCATCAGCAGCAACTCTTGGATTGAAGTCAGCAGACTTGTAAGAAGACTTGGGTGAGTGCTTGGGTGAGTCAGACTTGTCACTTGAATCACAACTGGTAAAGGTTTTGGTCTCTGATGTCTTGTCACTGAAAGAACAAGATACAAAGTCATTAGTTTCACTGCCAGAGTCGGGTAAGTCAGTAGACTTTTTGCTATAAACCATATGTGATTCATCTAAGTATGTGTGGAGATAGGATGGCTTAAAAGTCCCTGTTATGGGTGGAGAAACATTATGCATTTCTCCCTCTTTAACAAACTTAACAGGTGTTTGAAATTGCAAAAGAGGTTCAGGGTCAAATGTACTTGGTTCATTAGGGTCATAAATTTCATCTGGCCCTATGTAGTCTCCAAACCCTAAAGCTCTTTTAGACCTAATGGACTGAGAACTATTAATTAACTTCTCCAGATGTTTAGCTCCCTCTTGCCACTTCATACGACCTGCTACTTCTTTATCAAACTTATCCTGCAATTCTTGTTTTTCTAAGATTACTTTTGCACTTTCTTTTTCAGAGTATTTTAACAGATTTTTAGTATTTTCTAAATCTCTTTCTCAAACCCTAATTTTCTCTTCATATGCTAACTGATTCTTTTGGTACCAAACCTTTTGTTGTTCTAATGTTTTAACTGCACCTTTAAAGGCTTGAACCTGAATATAGAAGTCTTTATATTGATTTTCTATATCATCATACTCCTTTCTAAGTCTAGCATATTTATCATCACAACCAAATATACAAGTTTGTACCTGAGATGAGATGCCCATCAAGGCAAATTCTTCAGTCTTAGCTTCTGTCTCACAACCAGCCAGCATTGAATATACCTGAGAAGCAGCACTTTCCACCCCTTCTGTATCATGCTCCTTCCAATCAATGCAAGAATCCACAGATACCAAGGCCTTTGAATTTCCAGCTTCCAATTCCTTCTGCTTGAATGCAGAATATCTTGTGTTGTCATTAGCCTTCTTCTCAGTGCATTCTCTAGAAAAGTGACCCATTTGGCCACATGAGTAGCACTTAACCTTCTTCTTATCAAACCTGACTGAATCCCTGCCCCTGAAATTGAGCTTTCTTCCATCCTTCTTCTCAAATCTTTTGATTTTGACTGAAAGCATAGCCATCTGCCACTTAATGTCCATCTCCTCCAAGTCCAATTTGTTAACTTGCTCCAGATCTTCAAAAGCCAAATGTTGTTGTGGTTCATAGTCAGCAACAAAGGAATGGAGCACATCCTCCAGTACACTACTGGGTTTAGAGTGATTCTTTGATCCAGTAGAGTTGTAGGAAGATGATGTTGATGAAGAACTTGGACTATCAGTATATGTCAACTTCTTATTGCCAGAGGTAGTGCTGATAAATGCTGAATTTGTTGGAGTTGGTGAATAAGTTGAATAGGTTGAATGACCCTTGATATCAATCTCAAGAGTTTTGAGTTTGTTATACAGGTCATCAAAGGTCAGGTACTCAAGACCACCTCTGGCCTTAAGAGTGATGCAGACTTGTGACCAGGACTGTGGCAAGGATCTTAGAAACTTTGAATTACAGTCTTCATTATCAGGCTTTGCTTTCAATTGATTTAGCTAACTTAAGATCTTTTGAAACCTGTCATAACCTTTATGTATGCCTTCCTCTTCTGAGATCTTGAAATCTTGGAACTCCTGCTTGAGCATGGACTTCCTCATCTTTTTGGATTCTTCATTGCCTCCAAATCTTGCTTTAATAGCCTTCCAGAGATCCTTAGCATCATCAAGATGATGAAAGTCTACCATATGGTCATCTGGGAGAGCCTGAAGCAAGATAGTTCTTGCCTTGGTCTCTCTTTGGACAGTAGTTGCTTCATTAGCAGTAGCAGGAGGAAGAATGATGAGGTTACCTTGATCATCTCGTCCAACTTGCTTCTTGCTGTTGCCCTTTTGAATTATACTCCAGAGATGAAAATCACTGCTGATGATCCAGTTTTCCATCTTCATTGCCCATATCTCGTACTCATCTTTCTTGAGGTAGGGGAATTTGGCATTGCTGCTGGTAACAGTCACCTGTTGAATTGGTTGTGTTTGAGTATTTGATTGAGAAACATTAGAATCAGCATCATCACCAGACATCTTGTTAGGGTTTAAGAGAAAAGATGTTCTTCTTGAATCAGAGATTCTCTGCTGGCTCTGATACCACTTGTTGGAACTACTCCTTGATAGATCTTTGAGCCTATGGATCGATAGGATGCTAATGTAATCAAAAGCACACTATATAGAAAATCTATGTTGCACTTGTATTCACGCGGAATATAAACACAAGTATAAGAAAAAGAAGATGAATAACTAATAATACTTTGATCCTCTATGGATCTTTATTAATCACTATAGATTGAAAATCGTATATACAATACATAACCGTTAGTTTCTTTTATACTATAAGAAACCCTAAACCCTTCTTACAAGAAACGTATAAAGTAAAACTATAAAAGATATGCAACATCTTGTCCTAAAATAAACCATGCATATCCTTCTAACACATTCCTACGGATGAACTATATCAGCAAGAAATCTCTATCAGCAGAAACCACTATTGGCATCAGCAGGAACCTGTCAGCAGACTAAATCAGCAGGAACTAATAATTCCTAACTATGGACATCCCCGTTAGCAGCAACTGAACCGTTTTGCTCCAAATCATTGTTCTTGTTATCCCCCTTAACTGCATCATGTGTTTTCTTTCGCTTCACGATTTTTGGCTCTTGGGGGCTGCAAAGAACACATAATACAAACCATAACAGCTTAAACAGTCTGAACCTGACCGAAGTCTCAATCAAAATTACAGCCCCGCTTGACTTTTACAGCCCCGCTTGAATTTTGTTAATACAGTTAAAAAGAATTATTAGAAAGCAAAAGTGAAAGTAGAAAATTTCACTTCACTCAAACTGAATTTAGGTCGCTTGTTAAAAAAATAAAATGTTTGGTAATTTTATACACATATTTTACATTTCTATATAATACTTATCAATGTAAATATTCGGTTACAGCACAATCCAAACGGGATACAACCATTTTTTAGACTCGGATGTACAAAAAGAAGTATACTGACTGAAACGGAACATATAAAAAACACGTTGGTGACTTATGCAAAGAAAACCCTAAAAAGTTATTTAAAAAAAGGAAGGAGAAAGAACAGATATTCTACAAGTTATACCTTGGCATCTTTGAAGCAACCTTTTGTATGACACTTTTATAGTATTATGTAAATGGGGCCACGATGCCTTTTTCAAACTGCACAAAAACCAAAACTCGGATTGTTTCTTTCATCGCCTCAAGAACGTTAAACGAATACAATATAATAATGATAAGAACGAATAAGAACCTGCAACAATAGATCAACGGACTCGTGGTCTTTCGGTGAAAAGACTACATCTTCCCTTTTCTTCAGCACAAACTCAACATTCTGTTCCACCTGCGAAGAAAACGAAAGAAAATAATCTCAAGTGTCAAATTCTGTGAACAAGTGTTGATACAAAAGTTGGGCGTTCCTTGTTTGGGTTCCTTCCTTCGTATCAATTGCTTGATATTGCTTGAGACTTGCGCACTAAGAAAGAAACAAACACCGTTAGGCTTATCGAGGGATTGTTTCCCCCGATTATCCTCCGGCGTGAGAGTAAGTAATCGTAGTTTTAGGGTTGTGAGAAGAGTTAGGATTGCTTTGTAAATCGTACCTTTGCGAGGGTTAGGGTTCCCTCTATTTATAGGCATGTAACCGATAAGGTTACTTGTTCCTTACTCTACGGCGTATCCACCGATATCGGATATCGCTAGTGAATATCTTCCTTATTTAGAAGATATCCCTTTATCCGTTCCATAAATACGTTTTGGGCTTGGGCCTTATGGGCCGAAGCCATCCGGTTGGTAGTCCAACCGATATGAAGCTGGGCCGCGCGTAGCGGGCTTAAGTATTTGTATTGTTTACTAATCGGGTCCGTGACCCGGTGTAGACTATACGTCATCATGTCCCCCCAGTCTAGTGTGCGCATGGCCAATCATGCGGATGCTAGACTAAGGTCTATCCAATCCATTCCCACGCGTACGCGGGAAGATTTCAAATAACCCCGCCAAGAACACACGTGGAATGTATCTAGTCCAAAAAAGTGTAGTTTAAGCACCTCGGGAAACGGAGAAGGCATCCACGTGTCTGTACCGTTTCGATTTCTGGCCACATGATAGGAGTGAGTGGAGTACACGCGTCAATCATCGAGTGGTGAGGAAAAAAGTATATAAACCACACCTTCCCATTTACTGTGATTACCACAGTAATTATCTTTCCCACTTTCGAAGAAAAAACCCTAGATCTCCCAGCTTTGTTTGCGAAAAAACCTAGGTAAGCTGCGTGTGCGCTTAAAAATGGTAGTACAATTGAGCGACTGTCACTCGAATATGACCGAGGATGAACTGCAACGGTTCGCCTCGGATTATTATATTCCGTTGGAGGTATATCCGGCGTTGCCTGGCCCCAACGATACGATTGCTGATTTCCCGCATGGCAAGGTGGGAGTGTATACGCGTTTCTTTAATTACGCGAATATGCGCATCCCCATCAGCATTTTCCTGAGTGATATACTCGTCTATTACTCCATCCACATTTCGCAATTGCACCCTCTTGGCGCGGCCAAAATTTCTAATTTTGAGGTCAATTGCCATTTGTTGGATATTCACCCCACTGTCCACCTCTTCCGCGCGTTCTATCATACGACGTGGTTGAATGGGTGGGTTACCTTTGCGAAGCGCAAGGGTAATTTACAGTGTTATACCCAGAGAGTAGATTCTCTTCGCAACTGGCGAGAGAAATTTTTCTGGGTTGATTCGGTCGTCTTCCCTCATGATTTCGGGTTTTATACTCGCAACTCCTTGCCAAGGGATGAGTGCCCACTGGAGGGTTGGTACAACGTGGATCACGCGACCACTATCGACGCCAACCGCATCCCTATGAACGCGTATCCAGAGGAGTTCCTGGTGCACATGGGTATTAGTCGGAACTACTTTGCGCCTGCGTCCGAAGTACCGACCTTCCTAGCTGCCGATGGTTCGGGTGGGTACTCGTCCTTCGCACTTAGAGTTATAGTAGCGTAAGTCTTTTCCCTTTTTCCATTAGTTATGTAACAGTTGTTCTGTTTTTTATTATACGCAGAGATAGATCTATTCAGCGTCGTGCATCTAGATGATCCTGAGTCTGTTGCTGTGGGAGTTCGTCCCCTGAGGGAGGGCGAAGTTCCTACACTTGAGGCGACCGCTGGTCGCCTTACACTCTGACATATTGATCTAGGTTCTCCACAAAGTTCCCCCCCTAATGAATGAAAATTAGAAAACTATATATAGATTTTACACTCTGACAGCGTCAGGTTATAAGGACTGACGCCGTCAGCTCGCCGCCAATAGGTATCTCGGATGGCCTAGATCCACTTCTGACGCCGTCACCTTATAAACTCTTCTGGGCCGTCACTCTTTAACTTTACTCCTGACGGCCTACGTTTCCTAATACCTGACGGCGTCAGGTGTTAAATCCTCTGGCCCGTCATTTGAAAATTGATTTCCACTCTTTTGTCAAGGCTTTCTGACGGCGTCACCTTGTGACTTCTGACGCCGTCAGGTTGTAAATCTTCAACTTTTGAGACTTTGTCGTTTTCTTCACTTTTATGCTCCAAAAACGTCCGAATATGCATGTTTTCCAGAATTCCTCTCAAAAGTACCTAAAATGACAAAAGGAACGATTTAGGGCAATATTTGATCACATTTATACGAATTAGGGCTTAAATGACCCCCTAAAAGCGTAACACTTTTCGTCTCATCAAATACCCTTACACTTGGGATTTGCTTGTCCTCAAGCAAATGAGCTTTTATTCCAATCAAAATATGAGTTAGAGGTCATTTAACACGAATATAAAAGTAATTACAACAAATAGTCATTCGACCCTAATCATAATAAGCACGGAAATCATACACTAGCACCACACAAATAGTGTTTGGATTCTCACATCTCTCAAATGTCATAAAGTTAATATCTCATAAATGGAAACGGAAAATAACACTCACTACCTGTCATAGCAAATAGATTACCATAGGCTTGGGAGAGGATCAATTACTCCTCCACTATCAAAGATAAACTATCAAAGAGGTCTTTATAAAGGGTTGTAACGTAAGGTGTAGGGATATGATAACACGGGTTGGTTGGAATAAGGGGTATTTAGTGGTGGCAAGTTAATTATCATGATCAAATACATGCACTCTACATCGTTGCTTAAGTCAAGACTCGACTCAATCTTAGTCTAAAAATGAAATAACAAAAACTAAAAAGGAACATAAAAGGAAAAGGGATGGTAGTCCGTATGTTTTCCTTCTTTCTTTTTATATTTTTTTTGTATTTTTTTCTTGATTTTTTCGATTTTTTTTTATACACTCTTACCCTACCATCCAAAATAATACATCATAGGGGATTTGCGTTCCCCTTACACTTGAATCTTTACATAACTTTACAATCACTATTTTAATGACTCGAATTAAGATAATTGAAAAACTTGGAGTACTTTTAAAATATTTAGCACATATGGGGGTAATAATGTTGTTCTTCCCCATTACTCCATTACACTAGTACTTTACCCATGAGTCCCAATCGTCCCAAAACAATATGTACAAGGATATGAATTAACTTAGCAACCATGTAATTGACCGGATAATTAACTAAGGGTTTAACAAATGTTTTCACAATAATGCACCAAAGGTGGGTGCATACAAGGTAGGCTAAGGCGATTTGGGTGTACATTTAGTGGGGTGTAAACAAATTCTCACTTTGAGTAAGATGCTCAAAGGTCGAAACGAAAGGATAGGCTCGGAGGGGTGTACTAGGGGTATCGTGTACCAAAAATGGATACAACGCAAAGGGTGTGGGAGAATTACTTGACCAATGAAGTCAATGTAATTATAACAAATATACGGGTGTAAAACAATGGGTTAATCCTAATGCCTCTTATCATGTAGTAAATCTTAACTACACGAATGTAGTCTCACTTGTGGATTTGAGATGGTCCTAACGCAAGTTCTAGAATCTAAATACTACCGGTACTCACATCATAGCACCAAAGATGGATGCTTTTCCTACCAATTCTAGGGGCGAACCTCACATATTTGGGGTGGAAAATTTTTTAGTGGTACGGTTTTGTGCTAGTCATACAATTTCCTATCCATGAGACGCTCATTAAGATCAAGGTTTCACTTCTAAATGTTGTAAAAAATTTTAAATTGGCGCTAAAATTGCCCTAACAAACATTTCTCTTGGTTTTATTACAAATTTACTATCAAACAAAGCAAAACATCAAGCGTAAGTATATTCTCAACGGTGCTTTCATTTACCCCCCTTACACTTAAACCGAACATTGTCCCCAATGTTCAAATAAAAGACGTAAAAGTAAATAAGATGAAAGAATGAAATCAAATACTCCCCTGAATCGTTTGTTGTGGATAGTGATGTAACATGGTTAGATCTTCTTCCAAGATAGACGAACGTTCAAAGCTTCCCTTCCGAAATAATAAACGTCTTCTTGTCCAAAATAACCTGTTAACCTGAAAAAGATAAAGGCCAACCTCGCGTAAAATCGGCGGTAAAATCTACATAATAAGATATAATGCTTGTGGAATGAATATTTTGCAGAATTCCTGGAGATTATAAGTTAAAGAATTGACAAAACTTTTTAGGTTTCCGGAAAAATACAAAACTTTCAAAAATTGCAGAAAATTATAACCTGACGCCGTCAGGTGTTAACCCTGACGCCGTCAGAAAGTTCTGACAGAATTCTCATGTTAAGTTTCCGGGAAAAATTCTGGAAAAACTAGATCTTACTTCCTGGAATTCCTGCAAAAATTCATTATGACTCGATACAAGCATTTGACTCAAACAAGTACTAATATGTATGTTAATTTCATTGTTATGATTCATGTTCATTCGTTCTATATAAACCGATTTAGATTTCCCTTACACTTAGCTTTTGCAAAATACCTTTATATGTAGTTAAGACGAAGTTAAAAACAAAATAAAGCATTTTCACAATTTAGTTTGAAGCATGAATCAATAACAAGAAATATAACTTACATACGGAAACAAATAAAATCAAATAAACACACAAAAACACACAAAACATGGGTTGCCTCCCAAGAAGCGCTTTTCTTTATTTACGAGTCTTGTAGCTAGACTCAAAGTCACCCTATCCGACATAGGTGAGTTCCGCATCGAGGATATCCTTAGGGTTGATTTTGGTTGGAAGTTTCCTATCGGTGCGTTTAGTGAAGTATGACCTCTCAAAATTCTCTCCATCCGGGTCATATAAAGTTATCTTAATGTGCCACGATCCACCTCCTTCCTTAGGTGGCCTTTTCCAATCCCATTTGTGCTTATCACCTTCGCTTTTCCACTTATTCATGGCTAGGTTGATTGGCAAAACTCCTAGGAAGTCGGTCATCTTTCTAAAAACTAGGGGATCTTCAAAGGGATCTCGTTCGGTGTCCCTAGCTAAAAGTTGTTCTACCGTTTGTGTTCGGTTTACAAATTCTTCTTCTAGGTAGAATGGGCGTTGGGGTCCCATAAAGTCTCCTTCTAACCATGGTCCGTATCTAGAAGTCTTCCTATCGGGGGGTTCCTCAATGGTGTCATAGGCATGTTTCTTAACATCATAAACCGACCAAGTTTCTCCTTCTCCTACCGCTATCTTGGATCTCTTACAATCAATCATAGCACTAGCGGTGGCTAGAAATCCTCTTCCTATCAAAAAAGGGCATGTGGGGTCACTAACCATATCGAGGACGTGGAAATCGGCTAGCATTGTTAGCTTTCCTATGTGAACTATCACGTCCTTTACTACTCCTACCGGGTATGCTACGCTTCCATCCACTAACCCTATTATTACCTCGGTCTCTTCTAGCTTTCCTAGTTTGAGGGTGGTGTAGAGAGGTAGTGGAAGTAAGTTGAGGCTAGATCCAAGATCGGCTAGTGTGTCATAAGCTTCCAAATTACCAATCTTACATGGTAGGACAAATAGACCCGGATCATCTAACTTCTTAGGTAGTTTGTTTCGAACGAAGGCGGTCCCTTTCTCACCTAATTGGAGCTTCTTCTCATATTTTTCTAGTAGGGCATTATAGTAGGGGGCTCGTTCTAACACATCAATAACCGGACGTTCAAGGTGGAGTTCCTTGAATTCTTCGTCGAGGTGTTGTGTGGGGGGTGTTTCAACTATGTTATCGACCGATTTGGCGTTGGCTGCCTTACTCTCGTGGTCTTTTTGAGGGATTTGGGTTTGTTTGAAACACGTGCTCATGGCGTTGACCGAATAGTATTGTGGGCAAGAACTAGGGGACGAAACCGAAGAAATGGAGTTAACTTTTAGTTTCGGGTTCTTGACCGTGTCGCTTGGGAGGGCTCCCATTTCTCGGTCATTGAGAATCTTCAACAAAGAATCGATTTTATCGGTCATCTCGCTTTGCTTTTGTTTGAACTCGGATTCAAACTTGGATATACGATCTTCTTGAGATGCCATAAATTTCGACATTAACCCTTCAAAGTTGTTGGTACTACCATAGTTGTTGGAAGGATTGTTGTTGAAGGTACGGTTGGATGAATTACCGTTGGGTTGAAACCGGTTAGGTGGGTTGGAAGAGTTGTTTTGGGGTGCGTTTTGGTTTGACCTCCACCTAAGGTTGGGGTGATTTTTCCATGAGGGGTTGTATGAATCTCCATAAGGGTTTGGCTCGGGTTTGAAAGTGTACCACTTATCTCCCGCTCCGTCGGTACGCGTGGATGCGTAGTCCGCAAAAGCTTGTTCGGGGAGTTCCATGCAATCACGAGTGTCGTGGGGACCACTACATAATTCGCACGAAGAAGTGATTTTGTTCACTTGGCTTGAAGGTTTAGGAGCTTCGTAGGATTTCATGAGAAACTTGACTTGGTCTTCAAGTTCTATGATCCTACGGTCGGAAGTGCTTGAATTATTCGAAGGCAAAGATATTGCCTTGACCGTTTTATTCAAATCACGGGGATCATTCCAACTTTCGTTGTCATATAGAGCAAGATCTTCTAGGAGATCCCATGATTGTTCCGCACTTAGATCACGTAGCTTGCCACCGGCCGCTTGGTCAATGGTTTGCCTCGTGTGGAGATTGATGTGGTCATAGAAGATTTGGACTTGGAGCCAAAGGTCTATGCCATGATGAGGGACTTTTTGGAGTAAGTCCTTGAATCGAGTCCATGCCTCGTAGAGGGTTTCGCCTTGGCGTTGTTGGAACGCCAAGATATCATTCCTTAGCTTGGTAGTTCTCCCCGGTGGGAAAAATTGAGCAAGGAAACGAGTTGTGAGATCGTCCCAAGAGGTGATGGATCCTGCGGGAAGTCGCTCAAGCCATTGACTAGCTTGGTCCCGTAGAGAGAATTGGAAGAGACGCAATCGGGTCGTCTCTCGAGTTGCAACATCAAGGTCTATGGAATCTACGATTTTGAGGAAATCCTTGAGATGTTGGTTTGGATCTTCGGAACGAAGTCCATGGAATGCGCATCCGCTTTGCACCAACCGGATGGTGTCGGATCGCAAGGGAGTGACATTGGCTCCTTGAGTGAGCTCAATGGTGTTTCGATAGCCAAGGTGGCTAGGTCGGGAATACTCTCCTAAGGTGCGGGGTCTAGGAGGTTGGTTTGGTTGTGGTGGGTGGTTTGGTTGAATTAGGTTGTTGGGATCAAGGATGTTACCACCTTCCATGATGGCGGATGGTAAAGATTACGAACAAAAACACGAAGAAAAAGATAGACTAAAGAAAATCCTAGAAAAAGAAAATAAAAATCTCACTAGAAAGGAATCTAGTGAGTAGACCTAAAGAAATAAAAATTCTACCTAAACAATAACTATTCCCCGGCAGCGGCGCCAAAAACTTGATGCGTGGTTTTGTGACCTTACAACAGGTTTTACCTCTCGAGGGATCTCAAGAGGCTTACAACCCCACCAGGCAGTGTACCTGACCGATGTAGTATAGGATAGTGGTAAGTACGGGGGATTGATCGTTCTCTCACAGGGAATAGTGTTCGTTAGGATAGAAAAGCTACTCTAATAGGTCTAAGGGTGGAAGGAAGATTCTTTTTGTATTTTTATATTTTTTTGAAAGCAATTAAAATCTCGGTTTTTAGAGGAAGGGCGGAATTAGTTGCTAGTCAACTAACCCAAGTTTACTACTTATGCAAATTAAAATAAAATAAATATCTAAACTATTGTGGTTGTGAAAACAATATGGAGAAAATTGTGTTTACTTAGATTTCATTACTCCCTAACTATCTTTTACCGGTTAATTGATATGTGTGTTACTTGTGTGGATGAAGGGTGTATTCCTAATAACTCATGGAGTGGCATACATATCTCTCCAATTCTATGAGCTCTTATCTCGCCCTATGCCATGCACGGCACAACCATAGGGGTTGTAAACAGTGGCTCATGCGTTAAATACTACCTTAATAGCCTAGTATGCCTTGGCTACATGTTTCCCAAGACGTTCAAGCACGTTACCATAAAGAAGGTTGGCCAGTTTTCTTGAGCCTAACATTGATGGAACAATCATCCCAACAAACAACAATACACACCAATCAACCAATAATTAATAGTTAGGTTTCATTAGATCTAAGCAAACACTAGGGAATTTAGCTACACATGTTAATTAAAAGACAAGCAAAAGGTATAATCAACCAACACATAGACATATTGATTGAATTGAAGTGAAGACTTATCTTTAATTAAGCATGAGGGTTCCAAGGGTTGGAAACCCTAAAAAGTACAGGAAATTCGACTTTAGGGTTTGCCCTAAAAGTTCTCCACAAAGTTCCCCCCTAATGAATGAAAATTAGAAAACTATATATAGATTTTACACTCTGACGGCGTCAGGTTATAAGGACTGACGCCGTCAGCTCGCCGCCAATAGGTATCTCGGATGGCCTAGATCCACTTCTGACGCCGTCACCTTATAAACTCTTCTGGGCCGTCACTCTTTAACTTTACTCCTGACGGCCTACGTTTCCTAACACCTGACGGTGTCAGGTGTTAAATCCTCTGGCCCGTCATTTGAAAATTGATTTCCACTCTTTTGTCAAGGCTTTCTGACGGCGTCACCTTGTGACTTCTGACGCCGTCAGGTTGTAAATCTTCAACTTTTGAGACTTTGTCGTTTTCTTCACTTTTATGCTCCAAAAACGTCCGAATATGCATGTTTTCCAGAATTCCTCTCCAAAGTACCTAAAATGACAAAAGGAACGATTTAGGGCAATATTTGATCACATTTATACGAATTAGGGCTTAAATGACCCCCTAAAAGCGTAACACTTTTTGTCTCATCATATTACTTCATGGATACAAAGACATGATAATAGAAAACGACTCGAAAAGAGACGTTTTTGAGAAAGGAGTTATCATTCATTTATTCATCAGAGTTTTTACAGTAAAAGATGTACTTTTACCAAAAGAGAGGTCCCTAAGATACGTTTTTAAAGCAAAAGAAGGTGAATGAGAACTTGGACGTCCTCATGTCCAGTGTCACACTGTGCCAGGGTTCCTAAAGAGCTCAATTACCTAGGATAACATGCTTAAAGGTCAACACTAAGGTTGAGTGAGAGTCATAGGTTTAAGTAGATATAGAGTGAATACAAGTTCTACAGGGTTCAGCTTAAACCCTATGTGTGGAAAAGTTTTAGAGAGAGAGAGAGTTATTGCACTAAGCTCATGAATCGCACGTTAACAGGTCCAGATCATGGGGCACTGCAGATTAAACCATGATGGGACAGAAAGGATAACTTGCCAAAGTTAATCCTTTAGAGAGTTTTCAAATATAGTACTTATTGGTACCCAGACACAGGCAAACCAACGGGAGTTGTCAAACTCCAATAGATCTATCAACTATATTCGTGTTCACTCGCAAGTGATTATGGTTCATGAATTTAGTTATATAATGGTGGCAGATAGTAACACTCGTGCAATAACCAAAGAAAAAGACTTGTATTCGGTTTAAAGCATGTATCCCCCTCACAGGGTTGTAAAGCATTTAAAAGTGAGGCTATGGAAACTCACCTGGGTCTAAGGTAAGTGGGATATAGGTTTAGACAGCTTACTCACGTATCCTGGGGGTAGTGTAGGTGTGTGTATGTCAAGTCCTAGTTTAGGTTTTCTCAAATAATCACTCTTAGGGTTTCTAGATTTAGATATAACATAACACCATTTGAGCCATCATAATTTAGAAGTACATACTCCTCACATGAAGCTCCCTAGTATTGTATTATGTTGATTAACATAACACCGTTCGGGCCATCATAATTCAGAAGTATATACCCCTCACATGATATAACATAACACCATTCGGGCCATCATAATCTAGAGGTCATGTAGTAAAGGTTTGAGGAGCCAGGGCACTTTAAATCGTAAACCCAGCAAACTCGTCAAAACGAATACCCAAATGAAACCCCTTACATGAAGCTCCCTAGTATTGTATTATGTTGTTAATAAAAATAGGTGTTTGATAATTATTTGAAAATAGTCCATTTATACCCTTGAAGTTTACACATTTACAATATCTACCCTAAACTTTCAAAT
>LBNU01016475.1:0-30269 GCA_014162995.1 Artemisia annua | reverse complement strand
AGGCTCAATACTCAAAAGGTTCAATATCCCAAGGTTCAGTATCACAATGTCTCATATCAAAGTCATGTCAACACGGACGATCCAACATGATGTACATACTCAATGGCCTCGAAATGAGGAGCTCAAGCCAAAGTTCCCAATCCACCAACGGTTCACTACCAGTTCCCACAATCCATATTCAATGATTCAAACAAGGGTCATAACTGAGCAGTTTACAAACCAAAAGTTCAATTTAGTAGGTTCACATCACTTATAAAAAGGTTCGTAGTACAATCCCATTTAAGGGTTTATAAAATGGTTCATTTAAAAGAGATTTTCCAAAGGATGACATTTATAAAACGGTCTTTATAAAGGTTTGCATAAGATGTTCTTCAAAAGTGTCTTTATGAATTTATAACACTCCCGTAGATAAGTGGTCTTACATCATATTAAACGTGTCGTTATAAAATAGTTTATCCTTTAAATGTTTTCATATCGTAATTTCGAAAAGAAATTTTACTTCCCATCATAATATCCAAAAGAACATTCAAGGTCTTACAAGAATTTTACTTTCCGTTACATTATCCCGAAAGAGTACCCAAGGTCTCACAAGGTTCAAAGGGTGTGGTTATAAAAGGTTATCGAACGGATCATAAGGGTTCCATATTAAATGGTCAATATTCACGTTTCAATATCAAGGATCAATATTAAGGATCAATGTCAAAAGGGCCAATAGCAAAGGATCCATACCAAATGGTCGATAGCAAAGGATCAATATCAAAGGGTCAATAGCAAATGATCAATATCAAAGGGTCAATAGCAAAGGATCAATATCAAAGGGTCAATAGTAAATGATCAATAGCAAAGAGTCGGATCAATATCAAAAGGATCAATCAATCAATAATAAAGAGAGAGAGAGAGAGTCAAGGGAGAGAAGTAGTTGTACTCTTACTGAAAGAGTACGGAATATCTGTACCTTATACCCAAGCAAATCAGACCAAAGCAAGAACCACAGAAAATGGAGGGTCACCCCTTCTCCACACCTAAAGGAGTAGAAGACGGAATTACAAAGGATTCCAATTCAGATTATTACTTTTAGTTTACCTTTCCATTTTAGGTAACTTTCTATTTTTAGTAACTTTCCATAATTAGCAAGTTTCCTTATTTAGCAAGTTTCCATAAATAGCAAGTTTCCATAATTAGCAGATTTCCCTATTGGGCATGTTTTCCAAATGTTAACACATTCTTTTAGGTTGGTATTATCATATTATCAAGATCTCATGTTCATAAGTATTAAGAATCCCGTTTTGGAAAGGTTTTGTGAAATTAGGGTTTCATGGAATCACCGAACATGTTTTAGGGTTAAAGCGTCAATTTCACAAGTTATGGAGTCACATATGATCACATACTCACATAATACATCAACTTAAGTCAAGAAAGTCAAATAAGCCAATATTACACTTCACACCCTCAAGTTTACCAAGTTTTACAATTTAAACCCTTATAATTATATAATTCACAATTAAGTCCAAGAGAATTCCATATTTACCAAACAAGCACATCATTTTACCAATTTTCAGAATATTACATCAGATTACATGTATAATACCATTCAGCCCCTTAAGTTTCAGAATTTACACAATTAGTCCCTTAAGTTTATAAAACTTATTAATTAAATCATAATTCCATAATACTTACACATTAGGCCCATAAATACTCAAAATTACACAAAACACTCTTAGTATTATTATTTACTCAAAACAACCTCAAGTTTCCGGAATTTACAGTTTTAGTCCCTCCTTTTCTAATTATTTCAATTTCACATAATAATTAACTAATAGTTACATAGTAAGTCCTTATAATTATGAAAAACATCCAAACAACCCATGAACTATTTTTACCACATTTCTAACAGATCTAGATGAGCTCCAAATCAGTCCACAAGTTTTAGAAAATTACAAAACAACCCTTTTACTTATTTATTACAAATCGTTAACTATAAAAACATACCAAAACCCTAAAATTAAATTCCAATAATTTCACCATTAATTCTAACAACCTTAAACAATAATTAAATGCATCAAAACATGCTTCAAACCCTAACCCTAATTCATACGATTTATGTTTTCTTTTTATTTCTATTTATTTTATTTAGCCGATTTGAAAATAAATTCACAAAACATATTTAGGCCATCAAATAATTCAAACAACAATTTCTATGGATTGCCTAAACATCATAGAAGTCCAAAAATTATAAAATCACAACACAAAATTCGTTTATGTCCAATTCGAATTATAATAGTTTTATTTAATTTAATATTAACGATATACCAAATATTTCACAAATCATATTCCAAGCTTCCACAATTATTTCCAGTATTTTCTAACTTAATATGCATTATATAGAGTCCACAAAAATTATTGTACAAGCCCAGAAAATTCAATTCGCAATATTTAGGGTTTATTACGTTTTTTTAGGGTTTTCATTCGCAAATAAATGATGGAACATGCATGGCTCGTTTTCAAAATTTTATTTGGGTCTTATAAGATGTAAGTAACATAGGAAAAATACCAGGAAGATTATTGGACGAGTAGAACAAGCGTACGAATTTTATCCTTTTTAACGAGCCAAAACAAACCAAGAAAAATCCCACGAGCACACCACGAACTCCAGGACCTTGTAACCATTTTTCACAGACCATATAGGATGTGAGGAACATGAGAAAAATAGTGAACGAATTTTATGGGAGTCGTATGATGG
Source organism: Artemisia annua (assembly GCA_014162995.1). Classification (NCBI taxonomy): domain Eukaryota; kingdom Viridiplantae; phylum Streptophyta; class Magnoliopsida; order Asterales; family Asteraceae; genus Artemisia; species Artemisia annua. The sequence continues at coordinate 27,529 of LBNU01016475.1, read as the reverse complement.
AATTCGAAATAATACCTTAGTTTTGCAATAATTTCGACAAACGATCAAATACGCCTTCAAAAATCGATTCCTTATTTTTGTGATGATGTTTTGGACTAGAGATAGCCACGAAAATTTGTGTGCACCTCCAGGAAATTGTTTTGTGGGTCGTATGAATTGTGAGAGTTTCTACGGCTTTATGTTTATCTTTGAAATCGTATAAGAAAAGTAGGAATGGAGATATTTGCGTTTCACAATCTGAAATGGGAGGTGATTGACCGTGATTTTGGTGATTTGGGCTGTCCACAATCCCTTAATTTTAGCTTTCCAAATGTGTTTGATAATTATCTTGTATTTCCTTTATAAAATTTGTACAAAATATTTAATTACCTTGCTAACAAAATAGAAGAAATAGGCGTGGCCTATTTTATCATATTTGGGGCTTTTCGATTTTATTTTGGACTAAATAATTATTTTGGATCATAAGTGGGCTTTGGTAAAAATTTAGAATTTACTTAGTGCTTTTATATAATATTTATTTAAGTTATATGGTTATTTATTTAATTATATAGTTTTTTTTATTAAAATTTTAAAATCCAAGGGTATTTTGGTAATTTTCTCAAGATGAAAATTTTAGGTATTACACCCACCTTTGGTGCATTATTGTGACAACATTTGTTAAACCCTTAGTTAATTATCTGGTCAATTACATGGTTGCTAAGTTAAGTCATATCCTTGTACATATTGTTTTGGGACGATTGGGACTCATGGGTAAAGTACTAGTGTAATGGAGTAATGGGGAAGAACGACATTATTACCCCCATATGTGCTAAACATTTTAAAAGTACTCCAAGTTTTTCAATTATCTTAATTCGAGTCATTAGATTAGTAATTGTAAAGTTATGTAAAGATTCAAGTTTAAGGGGAATGCAACTCCCTTATGATGTATTGTTTTGGATGGTAGGGCAAGAGTGTATGAAAAAAAAAATCGAAAAATCAAGAAAAATACAAAAAAAATATGAAAAAGAAAAGAGAAAAACGTACGTACCATCCCGTTTCCTTTTATGTTTCTTTTTAGTTTTTGTTATTTCATTTTTAGTTTAAGATTGAGTCGAGTCTTGGCTTAAGCAATGATGTAGAGTGCATGTATTTGATCATGATAATTAACTTGCCACAATTAAAATACCCTCTATTCCAACCAAACCGTGTTTATCATATCCCTACACCTTAACTTACAACCTTTGGAAAGCCCTCTTTGATAGTTTATCTTAGGTGCTTACGCCTAGTTGAGGAGTAATTGATCCTCTCCCAAGCCTATGGTAATCTATTTGCTATGACAGGTAGTGAGTGTTATTTTCCGTTTTCATTTATAAGATATAATTCTATGACATTTGAGAGATGAGAGAATCTAAACACTATTTGTGAGGTGCTAGTGTATGATTTCCGTGCTTGTTATGATTAGGGTCAAACAACTATGTGTTGTAATTACTTTTATAATCGTGTTAAATGACCCCTAACTCATATTTTGATTGGAATAAAAGCTCATTTTCTTGAGGACAAGCAAATCTCAAGTGTAAGGGTATTTGATGAGACGAAAAGTGTTACGCTTTTAAGGGGTCATTTAAGCCTTAATTCGTATAAATGTGATCAAATATTGCCCTAAATCGTTCCTTTTGTCATTTTAGGTACTTTTGAGAGGAATTCTGGAAAACATGCATATTTAGACGTTTTTGGAGCATAAAAGTGAAGAAAATGACAAAGTCTCAAAAGAAGCAGAAATTACAACCTGACGGCATCAGAGTCACAAGGTGACGCCGTCAGCAAGCCTTGACAAAAGAGTGGAAACCAATTATCAAATGACGGGCCAGAAAGATTTTGAAAATTAACACCTGACGCCGTCAGGTGTTAGAAGTTGTAGGCCGTTAGGTTATGATTTAAAGAGTGACGGCCCAGAGAGGAATAGAGAGTGACGGCGTCAGAAGTGGATCTAGGCCATCCAAGAAACCTAATGGCGGCGAGCTGACGGCGTCAGCCTCTATAACCTGACGCCGTCAGAATGTAAAATCTATATATAGTTTTCTATTTTTCATTCATTAAAGGTGGAACTTTGTGGAGAACTTTTGGCACCAAACCCTAGACGAATTTTCTATACTTTTTAGGGTTTCCAACCCTTGGAACCCTCATGCTTAATTAAAGATGAGTCTTCACTTTAATTCAATCAATATGTCTATGTGTTGGTTGATTATCTCTTTTGCTTGTCTTTTAATTAACATGTGTAGCTAAATTCTCTTGTGTTTGCTTAGATCTAATGAAACCTAACTATTAATTATTGGTTGATTGGTGTGTGTTGTTGTTTGTTGGGATGATTGTTCCATCAATGTTAGGCTCAAGAAAACTGGCCAACCTCCTTTATGGTAACGTGCTTGAACGTCTTGGGAAACATGTAGCCAAGGCATACTAGGCTATTAAGGTAGTATTTAACGCATGAGCCACTGTTTACAACCCCTATGGTTGTGCCGTGCATGGCATAGGGCGAGATAAGAGCTCATAGAATTGGAGAGATATGTATGCCACTCCATGAGTTATTAGGAATACACCCTTCATCCACACAAGTAACATACATATCAATTAACCGGTAAAAGATAGTTAGGGAGTAATGAAATCTAAGTAAACACAATTTTCTCCATATTGTTTTCACAACCACAATAGTTTAGATATTTATTTTATTTTAATTTGCATAAGTAGTAAACTTGGGTTAGTTGACTAGCAACTAATTCCGCCCTTCTTCCAAAACCGAGATTTTACTTGCTTTCAAAAAAATATAAAAATACAAAAAGAATCTTCCTTCCACCCTTAGACCTATTAGAGTAGTTTTTCTATCCTAACGAACACTATTCCCTGTGAGAGAACGATCAATCCCCCGTACTTACCACTATCCTATACTACATCGGTCAGGTACACTGCCTGGTGGGGTTGTAAGCCTCTTGAGATCCCTCGAGAGGTAAAACCTGTTGTAAGGTCACAAAACCACGCATCAAGTTTTTGGCGCCGCTGCCGGGGAATAGTTATTGTTTAGGTAGAATTTTTATTTTATTAGGTCTACTCGCTAGATTCCTTTCTAGTGAGATTTTTATTTTATTTTTCTAGGATTTCTTTAGTCTATCTTCTTCTTTCCCACCCTTTTTGCTCGGATCTTCCTTGGCCATCATGGTAAACGAAGATCCCTCCACTCTTAGGATTACTAGAAGCCGCAGCTCACTAAGAGACCTTGTCTCACCCTACGCAGAACCTGACAGGGAAATGCGGAGGATAAGACGACTCTTTACATCACCCGAACCATCCGGCATTGCCGTTGCCTTCGATGATGCCCTCTCTGAGGAAGAATCCAACCCTCATTCGACACCCCCTAGTCCTCATTCTACTCAGGATGAGGAGGTTCCCGAGAATCTTGTTCCTAAAACCCTCAAAGACTACTCATCCCCCACGCCTCGTGGTTTCTCCAATGCGATTGTTTTTCCAAATGAACGCACGGATGAGGTCTTGCGTGCAACGGATATTTGGCTCGTCCAAAATGTATGCAAATTTCACGGATTGAAAACTGAAGATCCAATCCAACACATCAAGGACTTCCTGAAAATAGTAGACACCCTCCATACGGACGGGGCCACTAGAGATACCTCTCGGCTACGATTCTTCCCTTTCACCCTTTATGAAAAAGCCAAGGATTGGTATAACAAACTTCCTTCCGAATCCATCTTCACATGGGAGCAGCTTATCTCGAAATTTTACGAGAAATTCTTCCCCATAGGAAGAACCTCTATGTTGAGAGATGGAATCCTCCGTTTCCAAGTAGAACCAGCTGAGCATATCTACGAGTCTTGGATTAGATTCAAGGATCTAATTAGACGAGTCCCCCATCATGGCATTGAACTTTGGTTCCTTGTCCAAATCTTCTACGACAGTGTCTCAAAAAACGACCAAAGGGGAATCAATAACTCGCCAAAAGGTAGGATAGCTAACTTAAGTGCCGAGGAAGCATGGAACAGAATTGAGGAATATGCGAATGATCAAGACGATACTTGGGATGAACCTGATTCGATCATGAGCATTTCCAAAACCATAGAAAAACCTCCTATTGTTAGCCGGTTGAATAGGTTAAAGGATCAAACGGCCTATCTGGACAAGTCGCAACCGACCAAACAGCTATCTAACCCATACCTGATCTGTGATCAATGTGGCGGTCCGCATGAAGTTGAGGAATGCGAGGAGAATACCACCACCGAACAAGCATGTTTGTCAAGTCATGACATCTTTGATGATCCTTCCCTCTTAACTTTTTATCAAAACAACGATTTTGCCCCTTGGGGGAATCTTGAAAAAAATGAGGGCGGGGGAGAACATCTTGACTACAAGGTTAGAAGCACTTTTGAGGATGACCTTGGACACTTCATGTTTGAAAAAGATCTGCAATTAAAAGGCCTCGACAGCCTATTCACAAGCCAACAGAATGACATAAGGACCAAATTCGCAGAGTTCGACGCCATTCTTGACAGCTTTAGCAAACCTCCAGCAGATCAAATAGATCCTCTACTCGCCATTACCACTCGTGCCGGAACCCGACACACCTCATGATGAGGAGGGTGACGTGAACAATGAAGCCCCTGAACAACCTCCTCAGGTGACTCTTTCTTCACCTGCGCCAACTAAACAACCCGCTAAATTCCCATATCCATCCCGTCTCAAGAATCAAAAGGCTAAAAACGACAATAAGAGATTCTTGTCGTATCTAAAGGACTCTGTTGTCACCATAACCCTTCTTGATGCATGTTACCATATGCCCAAATACAGTACATACTTCAAGAAGCTGCTTTCAAACAGAAAGAAACTCGAAGGTCTTGTAACCCTAGGGGAAGAATGTTCTGTGGTGACTCAACGGGGGCTACCAAAGAAAGTGGACGATCCAGGTAGTTTCACCCTGCCCTGTTCCATAGGATCCCTATCGATCAAGAACGCTTTAGCCGACTTAGGGGCAAGTATCAATCTCATGCCACATTCTATGTTCCTCAAATTAGGGTATTCAGGACTGAAACCAACCCGTATGAACATCCAACTGGCTGATAGATCAGTCAAATACCCCCTAGGAATATGTGAAAATGTTCTCGTTAAGGTACGGAAGTTCAAATTTCCAGTCGACTTCGTCATCCTTGAAATGGAAGAAGACGACCTCGTACCCATCATCCTAGGAAGACCATTCCTCGCAACTGCTCGAGCTGTTATTGATGTTCATGACGACAAACTAACCTTACGAGTAGGAGAAGACAACCTATCCTTTGACATCAAGGACACAATGAACCTTTCTCTCGAAGCAGCTAACCGGCTTTACTTTATCGGTGAAGTCGATGAGCTCTCTGATGTGATTGACAATTGTATAGATGAGCAGGTGGAGGCTGGTTGGTTGAGAGATGAATCTCTCGTACCTATCTCAGAGAAGGAGAAGACTACGGATGTTAATGCAGTCTCCTTCTATCCCAGGCAAGAAACCGAACAACTTGAGCTTCGTAAACCGGAAAACAAACTCAAACCTTCCATCATCGAACCACCCACGCTGGAGCTCAAGGAACTCCCAAGCAACCTTGAATACGCTTTCCTCCAAGGAGAGGATCAACTTCCAGTCATCATAAACTCCTCCCTAGATAAAGAACAAAAAGGTAAACTCCTAGAAGTTTTAAAGAAATACAAAGGGGTTATAGCATGGAGTGTAGCCGACATCAAAGGGATCGACTCGACCTTCTGCACACATAAAATCCTCATGGAAGAAGATTATAAACCTACCGTACAACCTCAAAGGCGAGTAAACCCCAATATCAAGGAAGTTGTAAAAAAGGAGGTCATTAAACTCCTTGATGCAGGCCTGATCTACCCAATATCAGACAGTCCATGGGTAAGTCCTGTGCAGGTTGTACCAAAAAAGGGAGGGATGACGGTAGTGAAGAACGATAAGGATGAGCTAGTACCTCAGAGGACCGTAACCGGATGGCGTGTGTGCATCGATTATAGGAAACTGAATGATGCCACCCGAAAGGATCATTTCCCTCTTCCCTTCATCGATCAAATGTTGGAACGGCTAGCAGGACATGAATACTACTGCTTTCTAGATGGGTTCTCAGGGTATTTCCAAATCCCTATCGCCCCCGAGGACCAAGAAAAGACAACGTTTACATGCCCTTATGGCACCTTTGCCTACAAGCGAATGCCCTTTGGACTATGTAACGCCCCTGCCACTTTCCAGCGCTGCATGACAGCTATCTTCCATGAATTAATGGAAGATAGTATGGAGGTCTTCATGGATGATTTCTCAGTTTTTGGGAACTCCTTTGACCGCTGTCTGGCTAACCTTGAGAAAATGCTCAAACGATGCGAAGAGACTAACTTGGTACTAAATTGGGAAAAATGCCATTTTATGGTGAAAGAAGGGATCGTGCTAGGGCACAAAATTTCAGGAAATGGAATTGAGGTAGACAGGGCGAAAATCGAAGCTATATCCAAACTTCCCTATCCAACCACTGTCAAGGCAATCCGTAGCTTCTTAGGTCATGCGGGCTTCTACAGGAGATTCATCAAGGATTTCTCAAAGATAGCTAGACCAATGACTCAGTTGCTTGTGAAGGATGCCCCGTTTGACTTCTCTCAAGAATGCAAGGACGCGTTCGATCGATTAAAACAGGATCTTACGCAAGCTCCAATCATGGTCACCCCAGATTGGAAGCTACCCTTCGAAATCATGTGCGATGCTAGTGACTATGCTGTTGGAGCAGTATTAGGCCAAAGGATTAACAAGCATTTCCAGCCAATATACTACGCTAGTAAGACCATGAATCCTGCTCAGGAAAACTACACCACCACCGAGAAGGAACTATTGGCTGTGGTGTTCGCTTTTGACAAGTTTCGTCAATATCTTGTTCTCTCTAAAACAGTGGTCTTCACGGATCATTCAGCTCTTCGATACCTCTTCACCAAACAAGATGCTAAACCCCGATTAATTCGCTGGATCTTGCTATTGCAAGAGTTCGATGTGGAAATTCGTGATAAGAAAGGAGCAGAAAATCTTGCGGCCGATCACCTTTCTCGACTCGAAAACCCCAGTCTTGCTGAGGCAGATAAGAGCGAAATTCGGGAAACATTTCCTGAAGAGCAGCTCATGTTAATAAACGATTCCGAACCATGGTATGCAGACTATGCTAACTACCTGGCAAGCAAGGTCATCCCTGAGCACATGGGCAGACAGGAAAAGAAGAGGTTCTTAAATCAATTAAAGTACTACTTTTGGGACGAACCCTTCCTATTCCGAAGATGCCCCGACCAGGTGATCAGGCGTTGCGTCTCTGAGAAGGAGGCTATAAAGATAATGAAGGAATGTCATGCAGGCCCGTCTGGGGGACATCACGGAATAAGCACCACTGCACGAAAAGTCTTTGACGCGGGATTCTATTGGCCCACGGTGTTTCGTGACGTGAGACTGATGATAGAAGCGTGTGACGCATGCCAAAGAGCTGGGAACATCTCTAGGAGAGACGAGGCTCCTCAGAATTATATACAAGTGTGCGAAGTTTTCGACGTTTGGGGGATCGATTTCATGGGACCCTTTCCATCCTCGGGGGGGAATGAGTACATCTTGGTGGCCATTGATTACGTTTCGAAATGGGTGGAAGCGCAAGCACTTAGGACAAGCGACGCTAGGGTAGTCATTCATTTCTTAAAGAAATTGTTCGCTAGGTTCGGGATTCCAAAGGCTCTTATTAGTGACAGGGGAACTCACTTTTGCAACTCGCAAATGGAGAAGGTCATGAAGAGATATGGAGTCTCTCACCGATTCTCCACCGCTTATCATCCGCAGACCAACGGTCAAGTCGAAAACACTAATAGAGCTATAAAAAGGATATTAGAGAAAACGGTCCACCAAAATAGAAAGGATTGGTCTTTTAAGCTCGATGAAGCTTTGTGGGCATTTCGCACTGCCTATAAGACACCAATCGGGACTACCCCGTTCCGTATGGTATATGGCAAGGCATGTCATCTCCCAGTAGAACTGGAACACAAGGCATATTGGGCACTTAAGGCTTGCAATATGGATTATACGGTCGCAGGGACAAATAGATTCCTTCAACTACAAGAGCTCGACGAATTGAGATTAGAGGCCTATGAATCTTCTATCACATATAAAGAAAGGGCTAAAAGATGGCATGACCAACGAATTAAGAGACCTAAGGAATTTTCAGAAGGAGACAAAGTACTATTATATAACTCTCGCTTAAGACTATTTCCAGGAAAACTTAAATCTAGGTGGTATGGACCTTTCACTGTAAAGAGCTCTTCTAAAACCGGGGCCGTTGTGTTAGTTGATGATGAGGATAGGGAATTCACTGTGAATATACAACGAGTTAAACATTATCAAGAGAGTGGTAACGAAATGATCAATGAGGAAGACATATCCTTCTAGAGACTCTGATTACTGGAAACAGGACCCATTTAAAAGAGAACTTACCTACAAGTCCATTTCTGGTACTAATGGATCTTGTTCATACAAGACTTACAAGTATGTAGATCCACAAACTGGACCCAAGCCTGCACAGGCCTGGGTCATCAAGAGAAACTAATCTCTTATTTTCTGTGCAGGATCATCCACTCAAGAACATGGGAAACAGAGGTATATTTGACAGTGGATGCTCAGGGCACATGTCTGATAACCCGACACACGTAAAAGATTTTGAAGAATTCAAAGGAGGTTCTGTTACTTTTGGAGGTAGCAAAGGCTACATTACTGGTAAAGGAAGAATTGTTGTTGGCAATTTAGAATTTGATAATGTATCTTTTGTAGAAGAACTTGGGCAATTCAATCTTTTCTCTATGTCACAAATCTGTGATAAGCAGCTAAAGGTTCTTTTTACTGAAACTGAATGTTTTATGTTGACTTCTGACTTTAAGATGCCTGATGAGAGTCAGATACTCTTAAAAGTTCCTAGACAACACAATATGTACAGTTTTGATATGCAGTCTTCTGCACCTGTAAAAGGTTTTGCCTGTTTACTTGCAAAAGCTACATTAGATGAATCTAAATTGTGGCACAGGAGATTGGGTCATATAAATTTTAAAACTCTCAACAAACTTGTGAAGGGAAATCTTGTAAGAGGCCTACCTTCCAAGGTGTTCAAAAATGACCATACCTGTGTAGCTTGCCACAAAGGAAAACAACATAGGGCATCTTGCAAAGCCAAGCTTGAAAGATCCATCACCAAACCATTACACATGCTGCATATGGATCTCTTTGGGTGTACTTCTGTAAAGAGCATTAACTATGCTCAATATTGTCTTGTTATCACTGATGATTGTACCAGGTTTTGCTGGGTGTTCTTTCTGTCTTCCAAAGATGAAACTCCTCGCATCATTCAAAACTTCATAAGAAGGATCGAAAATCAGCTGGATCAAAAGGTCAAGATTATTAGATCAGATAATGGGACTGAGTTAAAGAACAGAAGTATGCTAGAATTCTGTGGAAACAAAGGAATAAAACAAGAGTACAACAATGCTAGAACTCCACAACAAAATGAAGTTGTTGAAAGGATGAATAGGACACTCATTGAGGCTGCCAGAACTATGCTTGCAGATTCACTCTTACCCACTACTTTTTGGGCTGAAGCAGTTAATACTGCTTGTTATGTAATCAACAGAGTAAGGTTACTAAGCCTAAAAAAAACTCCTTATGAGCTACTATTTGGTGAAAAACCAATGCTTAGCTACATAAGACCATTTAGGTGTCATGTCACTATTCTTGATACACTTAGTGCTCTTGGAAAGTTTGAAGGCAAATCTGTTGAAGGATACTTAGTTGGATATTCAACTACAAGCAAGGCTTACAGGGTGTACAATCTGGAAACCAAAAGAGTTGTTGAAAGTCTTCATATTGATTTTCTTGAAGAGAAACCTAATGTACAGGGACTGGGTTATAGATGGATGTTTGACATTGATTATTTAACTGATTCAATGAACTATGTTCCTGTCTCCTTGGAGAATAGAGCTAACTCTACTGCAGAATTATCAAATGATGCTAATAATGCAGATGCAACAAGTGAGGAGGATGAAGTATCTGAGCATCTTATTATACCTACAGTTGTTCCAATATCTGCCGAAGCTAGTGAACCAAAAGGATCTTCTTCTCAAGAAAAGATTTCAAGTGTAGAAGCAAAAGCTAAGGAGACTGTTTCTCAAAATATTGATACTCAAGAAGCAGATCTTCATCCAGATAAGGCACCAGTATTAACAACTACTAGTACAAACTCTGTTAATACTGGCAGTGAATCTGAAAAGCTTGATTTCAATTCACAAGCAGATCTAAATGATCCTGAAATACCAGAACCTGTCATTAGTGATGTACCTGATGAAGGGCTCTTTACTGAAGCATCATATGATGAAGAAGGTGTGATTACTGACTTCAACAATCTACCAACAGAAGTTGATGATAGTCCTGTTCCTACACTAAGGATTCACAATGCTCATCCAAAGAGTCAAATCCTTGGAAATCCTAAGTCAGCTGTTCAAACAAGGAGACAAATACAACAACAACTTGGATCTCATGCAGTCATCAGCTTTATTCAGAAGAAACAAAGAAACAATCACAAAGACCAACAACACTGCCTCTTTGCATGCTTTCTCTCTCAAAAGGAACCTACCAAAGTCACAGAAGCTCTGGATGATGAAAGCTGGGTTGAAGCCATGCAAGAAGAGCTCTTACAGTTCAAATTGCAACAGGTCTAGGTTCTTGTAGATCTACCTCATGGGGCTAAAGTCATTGGCACCAAATGGGTCTTCAGAAACAAAAGAGATGAAAGAGGTGTGGTTGTCAGAAATAAAGCTAGATTGGTGGCTCAAGGGTACAGACAAGAAGAAGGAATTGACTATGATGAAGTTTTTGCTCCTGTGGCTAGAATTGAAGCCATTAGATTATTCTTGGCCTATGCATCCTACATGGGATTCACTGTGTACCAAATGGATGTTAAAAGTGCCTTCCTTTATGGCAAAATCACAGAAGAAGTATATGTCTCTCAGCCTCCTGGTTTTGTTGACCCTGCTCATCCTAAGAAAGTATACAAAGTAATCAAAGCACTCTATGGACTGCATCAAGCTCCTAGAGCTTGGTATGAAACTCTTTCTTCTTTTCTAGAAGAAAATGGTTACAAAAGAGGGGTCATTGACAAAACTTTGTTCATTAAGAAGGACAAGAAAGATATCATGCTTGTGCAAGTATATGTAGATGATATCATCTTTGGGTCAACCAAAAGGGCTTGGTGTGAAGAATTTGAGGCATTGATGAAAGGAAAGTTCAAAATGAGCTCAATGGGTGAACTCACTTTCTTTCTTGGCTTGCAAGTCAAACAACAATCAGATGGCCTATTTATATCTCAAGAAAAATATGTTGCTGACATGCTTAAAAAGTTTGATTTTACAAATGTCAAGACTGCAGTCACACCCATGGAGAACAGAGTGCCTTTAACTAAAGATGAAGATGCTGCAGATGTAGATGTGCATCTCTACAGATCCATGATTGGTTCTCTTATGTATCTAACAGCCTCTAGGCCAGATATTATGTTTGTTGTATGTGCTTGTTCCAGGTTTCAGCTAAATCCCAAGACTTCACATCTTCATGCTGTGAAAAGGATCTTTAAGTATCTCAAAGGCAAACCTAATTTGGGGCTTTGGTATCCTAAGGAGTCATCCTTTAACCTAGAAGCTTATTCAGACAGTGATTATGCTGGAGCAAGTCTTGATAGGAAGTCCACAACAGGAGGTTGTCAATTCCTAGGCAGAAGATTGATTTCATGGCAATGCAAGAAGCAGACCATAGTGGCAACCTCCACTACAGAAGCTGAATATGTGGCTGCTGCAAATTGCTGTGGTCAGGTACTATGGATTCAAAATCAAATGCTAGATTATGGTCTAAACTTTATGAATACTAAAATATTTATTGACAATGAAAGTACCATCTGCATTGTCAAAAATCCAGTATATCATTCTAGGACCAAACACATAGAAATCAGGCATCATTTTATTAGGGATTGTTTTGAGAAGAATCTCATTAAAGTTGAAAAGATCCACACTGATTTCAATGTAGCTGATCTGTTAACAAAAGCATTTGATGGACCAAGGTTCAACTACCTGGTAGTCCATATAGGTATGATGAACCCATAGCTACATTTAAGGGGAGGTTAAATGTAAAGTTTGTAATTGGTTGAAAGTCTAGTTAAATCTGGTAACTTAGGGTTAATACGGGTAGCTTGGTCTGTACAACTTATTCTTGAAAAGACAGCTTGGTTATAAGGTTATATTGCTTGTTAAGTCTGGTGAAAAAGCTGTTAAGTCTGGTTGACTAATTTTAAGTCTGGTAGTGTTATTTTGCAATTAATACTTTACCGTTGTGACTGATCACTCGCATAATGACTTTTTACTGTTCAATCGAACCGTTATCAATCAAATGGGTATATAAGAAAATAAAGTTGATTTACTTTTCATCTTTATTCATTATTTTCAAGTAAGTAAAAAGTCTTTCAAAAGGTCAACCATACTCTGTTTTTCACTCTCACAAGTACTAACATGGCAATGCTTTCATATAGTACTAGACATAATCAAGTGGGCTAGTTACAGATGTCATCAAAAAGTCATGGTTTTGATCAAATTCTTACTTTCTTAAATCATTCTTATATTAGGTATGCTTTGACTTGTAATCCCACTGTCTATGATTCATTGGTTAAACAGTTTTGGCACACTGCTATTGCTGAAACTCTTCCAAATGGAATCAAACAAACAAGGGCAACCATTGACAATTTTGCTTACATTGTCACTGAAGCATCTATTCGAGAATGCCTTCATTTAAATGATGCTTCAGGGGACTTTAAGTTGTCACATTCATTTCACTTTGAAGGTATGAAATACATTGGTTATCCCATTGGTACAAGTTTAAAATTTCTAAAACGAAATCTTTCACCTCAATGGAGATTTCTAGTACATCATTTGCTCCAATGTTTAAGTTCTAAAAGTGGAGGATGGGATCAATTTGATACTAAGATTGCTTTGTCCTGATCTGTCTTGCTCTTGGCAGAACTTTCAATTTTTCTAAGTTGATTTTACTGGAATGGTGGAAAATATAAACGGTTCACATAAGTTTTTAATGTACCCTCGTTTCCTCCAAATGTTTTGAAATGTTGAGACACTAGATACCACTATTTATCCTGTAAAATGTCTCAAAGCAAAAGTTTTTGGAAATATGAGGAGTGGATTCACAGGGGAAGAAACACCTTTGTCTATAGCTATGTTGTTTGCCTCTAACTCTTGTGCAGGTTCTTTAAAACCTTCTGATGCTCAGTTTACTCCAGTACACACTCTTGAACTCAGCTCTTCAGCATCACATCATTCTCCTCAGAAGGAGTCTCCCATTATGCATACAGATGATGTTTTGCAGCTGGTTCCTACTCTTCTTGCTCGAATCAAGGGACTAGAGCAACAGCTAACCAAGACAAACAAGAAAGTCATAAGGTTGGAGCATGCTTTGGAAGAACTTGGAATTTCCTTACCCATGTCTACAGATGCAGTTTCTGAAAATTCATCCAAACAAGGGGTATTGGTCACAAACAGCTGAAAGAGAATCTTTAGAAGAAACAGATTCAGAAGAGACAACTGTTAGTTCTCCTAGACTTGAAGATGCAGAACTAATCATCAACTTAAGTCAGAGTCAGAAGAAGAGAAAAATATTAAGGGCAAGAGTTGTAGACAAAGAGGCAATTAAGTCTGGTGCAAAGGATAAGTCTGCTCCAATCAGTGGTGGACACAGGGAAGGAAAACAAATTGCTCAATTACCCTCTATACCTAAACAATCAAGGAAACAAATCAGATAAGAGGAGGCAAGTTATGCTGAAATTGATACACTTCTGCAACAAGATGCAAGTCAACAACTACCTCTGAAAAGGTATAAAAGGGTTTGAAGAGTTCCTTTTGACATATGTTTGGATAAATTCTCAGGATAGATGGATTTTTGGATATAACACTTGGTAAAGGTGCTTTGCATTAACACAACTAATGGTTATCAGTCCACCATGTCTAACCCACATAAGGACTGGCTAATCCAAGAGCAAACGACTCTAGGTAAAGATATCTCAAATCCGTTTATGGCTGACAATTTGCAAAAAATTGTATGGTATTCAACTCACCATATCTGTTATAGTGAAGAGTTGACTAGCCCACAAGGTTATGGTTTGTGGTAAAGGTAGTGGAAAAACCATAATTGGTAATCAACTCACCAAGATGATAACTGCATTTCATCAAAGAGTTGGCTAGTCCAAAAGCAAATGGCTTTTGGTAAAGACATATCAAATCCGTTGATAGCTGGTGGTTTGCTAAAAATCATATAGTTATCAATGTACCATGTATTAATACTGAAACATTGGCTACTCCAGAAGTGATGGCTATCTGGTAAAGAGACATTAAATCCATTAAATTTTCAATGATTCACCTCTCACAGGAGTTTACACACTTGGAAGTGATGAGAATAGTATGAAAATTTTGATTTGATGTACAAATTGTCAATGTTGCTGCAAAGATCAAGTGGTACTCAAGATTGAAGGCTGCTGCAATATCTCAAGATTCAACAAAAGTTGCAGCTCAAAATAATTCCAATGGAGATTACATCCTCAAAGCATTTCTGAAGAAAGGAACTTGAAGATCATGGAGCATGAAGATCAAGTTAGGGGAGGATTGTTGGGAATTATTTGTAACAGACTTAAAAGTCTGAATAGTCTAATTAAGTCGGGTAGGTTTAGTTAAGTCTGCCAGTACAAAGTTAAGTCTGGCCAGATTAGTTAAGTCTGTTTATGTTCAGTTAAGTCTGTTTAGCTGAACAAGTTAGATATCTTAGGAGATATTATAGGAAAGGATATGCACACGGTTAGATATCTTAGGAGAAGATATGTATGCATACTTTCACACGTTTTGTAGAATTAGGGTTTCCTTATAGAATAAAAGGAACCCTACGGCATTGAGTTCTATGCCAAGTTTTCAAGAAATTAATAGAAAACAAAGTTAGTAATTCTTTGTGTTGTTCTTACTGCTTGTGTAAACATTACGCATTAACATCAAGTATACATTGTTGAGAGTTTCTCATATAGATAGTTTGGATTTATCCATGGTGTCTATTGTCTTACAAAGGCTGCTAAGATCCAAATCTTTGGACATACATGATGCATTCAAGAATACTTGGTTATATGAATGGAATGATCAAGTTCCTTGGGTTTCCAATAAATCAGTATATTACGATGAGTTGGTAGATAGCTGCGAGCGTATTCGCTTCAAGGACGGGACTTGTGAATGGCCAAGCTGTGACTAGAGGAACGATGGAATTTGTAATGGAGGTAACTTAATTGGCATGACATGAAACGGGAGCGAGATAAGTTTTGCAGATTACAGTTGGTATGACTTGGTTGAAGATGGTGAGAGGAAAAATGAAGCTTTACAAGAGAAGGAAAGAATCGAAGGACTTAAGGAACTTCGCGATCCTAAGGACATGACGTTTTGGGAATGGGTGCACAGAAGTTTTGATGATTATACAAAGCTTGACCGGAGATTACAATGGAGACTTTAGAGAGAATGGGAAAAACTTCNGGAGGTAACTTAATTGGCATGACATGAAACGGGAGCGAGATAAGTTTTGCAGATTACAGTTGGTATGACTTGGTTGAAGATGGTGAGAGGAAAAATGAAGCTTTACAAGAGAAGGAAAGAATCGAAGGACTTAAGGAACTTCGCGATCCTAAGGACATGACGTTTTGGGAATGGGTGCACAGAAGTTTTGATGATTATACAAAGCTTGACCGGAGATTACAATGGAGACTTTAGAGAGAATGGGAAAAACTTCAGAGCTATTGTGAATCAAGTAGTGAGGATAGTTATCATCCTATTGAAGATGTTGAGTATGATCTTCCGGAATCAATTAAAGAAAATGATAATGAACTCACAAACGGACTTGAGGATTATCTAATTTGTAATCAAGAGTGATGGATCTAAACAAAGACCTTGTGTTGTTGATACTTTGAGTAATATTATTAAGCACGCGGAATTTACTTAACAACACTTAGAAGACAATTTATATGATGTATTGTGAGTGAGTATAGATGTATGTAACACAAAGCTTCAATATTATTGATAATAATATGAGTGATCGTAGCTATCACTAGGGTTACACCTTGAAGCTCTCTAGAATAATTCGTACCTATGATCATGACCTAGGATCTCCTTTTATAGCACAAGGATTCCTTTACAAGATAAGCATAATGCTATCTAAATAGAATATTCACAAGATCTATTCTATACTTATCTATACACGAATACATAACAGTTATCTAGTAAGCAGTGGTAATAATATGTACTAGCAGTGGTAATGAGTTTCCACTGCTAGTGCATTCTTCAGCAGTGTCTTCCACAAGCCTATCAGTGGTAACTGTTAGCTTTATTCCCAACAATCCTCCCCTAAACTTAAGATTTCTCTGCAAATCAATAAGTTTCTTCAATCTGCATAAAGTCTTAGGATTTGGGAATTCTTCCAAACACTTCACTTCTTTCTCCTTAATTCTTCAACTGCTCTTGAACACTGAACTTGAATCTTTCTTATCAGTTCTCTAACTTTTTCAGTATCTTCATGAACTCTTATGCTTGTAGACAACATCACTGTGAGAGTTCCAGCTCTGAGTGGGTATTCTTTCTCAGCAAACATAAATGCATCCACTCCAGCCTTTGTAGAAACATGATGAACTTCACATGAGTCATAATAAGTCCATGTAGTTTCCATACCTCTAGCTTCAAACTTCCAAAAGTTGTCAGTCATATTTGGTTCATAGAGCCTTCTTAGATCAACCCATAACTGCATTTCTTTTACATCTTTCAGACTGCCAGCATCAAATCTTTCTTGAACCAATCTCCACAGTGCATTGAGATCATCTCTGTCACATGCTTTGATAAGTTCTTCAAACTGAATGAATGATGAAGTTTCACCTCCTAGCCTTGTGATTTTCCAACATGGAGCAAAATTGCTAGCAGTGTAAACTTCCCAATCAACAATAGGATGTCTGACTTGCAGTGGGTCAGGATAGAAGTCTTCTTCTTCAATCAATATCATACCAGTCAACTGTTCTTCTGTGAATTCTTCAGATTGAACTTTTGTAGTTTTAGCAATTCTTGTCTTCTTAACTGTCTCAGGTTCACTTTGCTTAATTTTCCTTTTGGAAAATTTTCTTTCTTCAGCTTCTGAACCCATAGGAACAAAATCAAGATCTTGCCTTTTAACTCTATAGTAAGCTCCTTCAATCTGTTCAGGGGTCATTCCTTTGAACTGAATCATCTTCCATCCACCAACATGACAGCAATAAGATTTCATAAAAGATAGAATTTGTGCTTTTGTTGCTTGTCTTGGTTTCTTTTGCCCCTTCTTGACTGTATCAATTGCATATTGAAGTGCTTGTCTATTCTTCATCATGATAAAATCCTTCATCTGAGCATCTCTTTGATCTTCAGTTAAGGTTCTATCAGCTATTAGGTCAATTGCTTTCTTCTTGATTACTGGATCTTTTGCAATTAGGAAAGCAATATCTTCTTCTGTAGGTACAAAAGCAAATTCTGGAGTTTTCTCTCTCAGAATTTTAGGTGGAACAGTGGAAAGTGGATTTACATCCAATGGAGCAGTGGTTTCCATCTTGTCCATCTTCTGAGCCATCATGAAGTCAGCAATCTCTATCTCATCTAACATCTTCTTTCTTGCAACTTCATCTTCTACAAGTTTCCTTGCAACCTCAGCATCATGATCAATTTGAGCTTGAACACTTCTCTTTACCTTCTTTGTTGGTAAATCTTCACTTTGCATTACATCTTTCCCTTTTTCTTTTCTTTTCTTCTCAATTTCTACCTCAGCAGTGGAAACAGTTTGACTGTCAGTGGTAACTGTTTGCTCTGCAGTGGAAATACACACATCAGTGGGAATTGTTGTTGCAGCAGTGGAGAAAACTTGCTCTTGTTCTTGCTCTTCTGTATTAAGCTGCTGTTGTTGTGAAACTTCTGGCTCTGTATCATCAATCATTGGCTCATATGCCAAGTCTTGAATTCCAAAATCTTCTTCAAATTCATCTTCAACAAAATCAATTCTCCTCCCCTCAGTTTTAGCATCTGTTTTCCTCCCCTGTTTGGGAGAATTTCCCAAATCATCAAAGAAATCTTCACTGGGTGAGGATGAAGAAGATAACACCATCTTTGCAGTTCTTTTATTCATCTGTAACCCCTGTATTGCTTCCTTTAAGGTTTGAATCTCCTGTTTGAGTGTAGTAACATCTTTGGCATGCTGCTCCTTTACATCTGCCAATTCTTGCTGAAGAGATCCAACCTGTGTTGCCAATTTGGTACAAAGTTCCTTCAATTCCAATTGTTGCTCACTGCCCTCATCACTTCCAACTGTGTAACCTGTTGGGAGAGGTGAATCATGGAGCATTGGTTCAGTCTCTTCCCTAGTTGGACTAGGCAAAAGGCTAAAGCCACCACTGCTTGTTCCAACACCAGAAGGATCAGGAACATGCTGTGTTGAGATGAAAGGAGTTGGCTGTTTAGACCTCCTCTCATAAGTTTGAGAAACTGGTGGAGTGTACTCAATATTTGGAACAGTAAGAATGGGTGAGGTTTCAGATTCAATTGGGTTTATTGTATCATCACCCTGTTCTTGTGAAATTTTGGCAAGCATTTGAGGAAAAAGAGGTGTAAAAATCCAATCACCAGGTTTGTCCATGTTTTGAAAAACTTTAGGCTTTAGGTGTCTGATTTTGTAAACTCTGTTATGGGGTTGCAGTGGAAATTCATTTAGCACTGCTTGCACAAACCTTGGGTACATCAAAAATTTAGTTGAACTCTTTACATTGCCCTGCATACTTATAAAAATATATTTGGACCAATTAAAAACTCTATCTTTTGCTAGGCAGACCAAAGGGTAAGCCATAGGTGAACTGAATTGTTCATAAGAGGTTTTCTTAGGGCTAAGGCAATGTAAAAGAGTATGAATTAAAAATCTCCAATGAGGACAAAAACCACTCTTTTTGAAAGTAGCCCTTTTGTCAGTGGTATTGTACCCCATGGAAGAGAGACTTTCCCAAATTTCTGGCATGGGTAAAGTGATGATACCATTGAGATCATCCAATTGGAGAACTCTCCTCAAGGATGCCTCAGTAACATCAATAGTTACACCATCCACTGTGGCTCTAAGAGCATCCACAGATTCATGTGTATCTCTATTTTCAATTGTTATGGAATGAACAGAATTCCAAAACTGTTTGATTTGAGAGATATAGATTGTGGGATTTAAAAGTAAAGCATACCTCACATGTGTGGTGTTAAGATAATCCACAATCTGATGAAAAAGAGGACCACTCTTGTCGTTTGACTTTTCCAAATTTGCCACTTGGTTGTGCTCATCTGCAAAAGTGATTGAAACCATGGTGTTCTTTTGAGAAAAACAGTTGTGTTAGTGTCGAATTGAATGATTGACTTAGCCAATTGAGAAAAGAATATATATACTGCTAGGGTTTGAAGTAATGCGCAAGTAAGATTATCTATGGAAAAGATTTATCTTAGAAAGATAAATTGGAATTAAGTAAGTAGATAATCTTAAATAAAATTTACCCTATTAATTGTTCTATCAGCAATCTCTATTTCATCTAACATCTTCTTTCTTGCAACTTCATCTTCTACAAGTTTCCTTGCAACCTCAGCATCATGATCAATTTGAGCTTGAACACTTCTCTTTACCTTCTTTGTTGGTAAATCTTCACTTTGCATTACATCTTTCCCTTTTTCTTTTCTTTTCTTCTCAATTTCTACCTCAGCAGTGGAAACAGTTTGACTGCCAGTGGTAACTGTTTGCTCTGCAGTGGAAATACACACATCAGTGGGAATTGTTGTTGTAGCAGTGGAGAAGACTTGCTCTTGTTCTTGCTCTTCTGTATTAAGCTGCTGTTGTTGTGAAAGTTCTGGCTCTGTATCATCAATCATTGGCTCATATGCCAAGTCTTGAATTCCAAAATCTTCTTCAAACTCATCTTCAACAAAATCAATTCTCCTCCCCTCAGTTTTAGCACCTGTTTTCCTCCCCTGTTTGGGAGAATTTCCCAAATCATCAAAGAAATCTTCACTGGGTGAGGATGAAGAAGATAACACCATCTTTGCAGTTCTTTTATTCTTTTGTAACCCCTGTATTGCTTCCTTTAAGGTTTTAATCTCCTGTTTGAGTGTAGTAACATCTTTGGCATGCTGCTCCTTGACATCTGCCAATTCTTGCTGAAGAGATCCAACCTGTGTTGCCAATTTGGTACAAAGTTCCTTCAATTCCAATTGTTGCTCACTGCCCTCATCACTTCCAACTGTGTAACCTGTTGGGAGAGGTGAATCATGGAGCATTGGTTCAGTCTCTTCCCTAGTTGGACTAGGCAAAAGGCTAAAGCCACCACTGCTTGTTCCAACACCAGAAGGATCAGGAACATGCTGTGTTGAGATGAAAGGAGTTGGCTGTTTAGACCTCCTCTCATAAGTTTGAGAAACTGGTGGAGTGTACTCAATATTTGGAACAGTAAGAATGGGTGAGGTTTCAGATTCAATTGGGTTTATTGTATCATCACCCTGTTCTTGTGAAATTTTGGCAAGCATTTGAGGAAAAAGAGGTGTAAAAATCCAATCACCAGGTTTGTCCATGTTTTGAAAAACTTTAGGCTTTAGGTGTCTGATTTTGTAAACTCTGTTATGGGGTTGCAGTGGAAATTCATTTAGCACTGCTTGCACAAACCTTGGGTACATCAAAAATTTAGTTGAACTCTTTACATTGCCCTGCATACTTATAAAAATATATTTGGACCAATTAAAAACTCTATCTTTTGCTAGGCAGACCAAAGGGTAAGCCATTGGTGAACTGAATTGTTCATAAGAGGTTTTCTTAGGGCTAAGGCAATGTAAAAGAGTATGAATTAAAAATCTCCAATGAGGACAAAAACCACTCTTTTTGAAAGTAGCCCTTTTGTCAGTGGTATTGTACCCCATGGAAGAGAGACTTTCCCAAATTTCTGGCATGGGTAATGTGATGATACCATTGAGATCATCCAATTGGAGAACTCTCCTCAAGGATGCCTCAGTAACATCAATAGTTACCCCATCCACTGTGGCTCTAAGAGCATCCACAGATTCATGTGTATCTCTATTTTCAATTGTTATGGAATGAACAGAATTCCAAAACTGTTTGATTTGAGAGATATAGATTGTGGGATTTAAAAGTAAAGCATACCTCACATGTGTGGTGTTAAGAAAATCCACAATCTGATGAAAAAGAGGACCACTCTTGTCGTTTGACTTTTCCAAATTTGCCACTTGGTTGTGCTCATCTGCAAAAGTGATTGAAACCATGGTGTTCTTTTGAGAAAAACAGTTGTGTTAGTATCGAATTGAATGATTGACTTAGCCAATTGAGAAAAGAATATATATACTGCTAGGGTTTGAAGTAATGCGCAAGAAAGATTATCTATGGAAAAGATTTATCTTAGAAAGATAAATTGAAATTAGGTAAGTAGATAATCTTAAATAAAATTTACCCTATTAATATGGAAAGCAGTTAGTTATCTCAACGGCTAGTAAAATATTTTGTTACTGACACAACAGTTGTAACGGCTAGTTCAACAGTGGGAAAAATTACACTGTCAGTGGAAACTGTGAACTAGCAGTGGAAATTTTTCACAAAAATTTTCAAGAGCAGTGGTAAAAATAAAGATATAAAACTTTGACTGCTCTCTTTATAGTTTTTAGCAAACTACCAGCTATCAACGGATTTGATATGTCTTTACCATGAGCCGTTTGCTATGGACTAGCCAACTCTTAATCATAAAGAATATGGTGAGTTGATGACCATATAGTTTTTGGTAAACTATCAACCATAAACGGATTTGTTAAGTCTTTACCAGTAGCCGTTTGCTCTGGACTAGTTGATTCTTATGTGGATTAGACATGGTGAATCAATAACCATTTGTAGTGTATCTCAGTTATACACCTTTTATGATCAGCTCCCACTCTAAAAACCTGCAATGGTTAGTTTAAAAATATAGAAAGTATATATCCAAACTTGGTACTAACCAAAGTTACTTATTAACCAAAAACCCCTGTTCACAAATATCTTCTAAAAGTCAACTCAATAATATCTCTATTTACTTTTCAACCTACCTAAATAGGTGAAAGTAAATATCTCAATTAATGAGACCTTTTAGATGACTTTTTCCTATATAAAGGGGCTCGGATCACCATTCCTTTTATCAAAACACATTGACTTTTCAAAAACCTAAAAATCACAATGAGCAAACTTCCAAACATAGTGTACATCTCCTCTGATTCTTCTGATTCAGAAGAATTTGTCATAGCTTCTGAGTCATCCTCTGAAGGAACAGGGTGGTCAAGTTATTTTCCACCTTGTGCTTCAGCCTCTTCATCAAGAAAGCCACCAAAGAAGACAACTGCTAAGCCTGTTGCTCAACCTTCTTCTACACCAGCACCACCATCAGTACCTGCTCGAGCACCATCTTTGGAGTTCTACTCCAGTTCATCTGATGATTCAGATGATGAGACTTATTCCTTGGAAAAGGAGTTGCCAAGAGCATTGAATAAAGCTTTGGGAGCAGCTCTGGCCAATATGAAGCAGATTTCCATTCCTGAGATGCCTGCTAGACTACCAAGGCCTCCACCACAAGTTCTTGGGCTTGCTTGTCCAAGAATGCAGTCAACTTTTGAGAACAAAAGGAAGAGTGCATTGAAGAGCAAGCAAAACTACAAGGGCAAGGGGAAGAAGCCTGAAGAATAGCTTCTGTAGAAGTGTAGGATGTTATTAGCTTTTGTGTTTTGATGTTCTTATGATGTACTCTCTTTCCCTGTAATGGAATCAAATAAAATTTCTTTTTCTGTTTCCACTGTGAGAGCACATTTTACCACTGCTTGCCTTTTTGTTTCCACTGTTTGCTTTGCTTTCTGCATAAAAGTTAGTGGACAAACAAAATACAAGCATAACATATACAAACTTATACAATTAACAATTTGAGTACCAAAACCTCCCCTCAACACCAAAGACCATATAAAAAATAGTTATGGATTGAGCATTCCAATACCTGTAACCAAGTACTGAAATCTCCCCACATCAAGACCTTTTGTTAATAAATCAGCATAGTTATCATCAGTATGTATCTTGATAACCTGAATTAGTCTTTTCTCATAACAATCTCTTATAAAATGATGTCTAATTTCAATATGTTTGGTCTTTGTGTGTTGAACTGGATTTTTAATTATGCAAATGGTACTACTATTGTCAATGTAAATGATGGTATTCATAAAATTGTACCCATAGTCCAAAAGTTGATTTTGTAGCCATAAGACTTGAGCACAACAGCTTGCAGCAGCTACATACTCTGCTTCAGTTGATGAATTAGCCACCATTGTTTGCTTCTTGCACTGCCATGACACCAATCTATTGCCAAGAAATTGGCAACCACCTGTAGTAGACTTTCTATCCAAGCTTGCTCCAGCATAATCACTATCTGAGTAAGTGACCAATTCCAAAGGGGATTCTCTAGGATACCACAATCCTAGATTAGGAAAAGCTTTGAGATATTTGAAAATCTTCTTCACAGCAGTCAAGTGTGACTCTTTGGGAGTGACCTGAAACCTTGCACAAGCACATACTGCAAACATGATATCTGGTCTAGATGATGTGAGATACATCAAAGAACCAATCATAGACCTATACATGTGCACATCAACAGCTGCACCACTGTTTTCCTTCAAGAGTAGATGTGTAGTTTTGTCTGCAGGGGTGCTACTTGACTTTGCATCAGTGAACTTGAACTTTCTTAGTATCTCAGCCACATATTTATCTTGATTGATAAACATTCCATCTGGCCTTTGTTGTACTTGAAGTCCCAAAAAGAAAGTGAGTTCTCCCATGGAACTCATCTTGAACTCCTCCTTCATTAGTTTCTCAAATTCTTTGCACATCTCTGGCTTAGTAGACCCAAAAATGATATCATCAACATATACTTGTACTAGCAGAATATCATTCTTGTCTTTCTTGATGAACAAAGTTTGATCCACTCTTCCTCTATGAAACCCATGACGAATGAGATAAGTTGTTAAGGTTTCATACCATTTTCTTGGAGCCTGATGCAAGCCATATAGTGCCTTGACTACCCTGTACACTTTGTTTGGATAATCAGGATCTTCAAAACCTGGAGGTTGTGACACATATACCTCCTCATCAATTTGCCCATATAGAAAAGCACTTTTTACATCCATTTGATAGACTTTAAAGCCCTTAAATGATGCATAGGCCAAAAACAGCCTAATTGCTTCAATTCTTGCAACTGGGGCAAATACTTCTTCATAATCAATACCCTCCTCCTGAGTGTATCCTTGAGCTACAAGCCTTGCCTTGTTCCTGATGACAATACCTCTTTCATCCTTCTTGTTTCTGAACACCCATTTTGTACCTATTACCTTCTTGCCAGAGGGTAAATCACAGAGCACCCAAACCTTTTGAATTTTAAATTGGAGCAACTCTTCTTGCATTGCTTCCACCCAACTTTCATCTTCAAGAGCTTTGAATACATTCTTTGGTTCCATTTGTGACAGAAAACACATGAAGAGACATTCATTCTTTTCCTCATGATCTTTGGATTCATAAATTTCAGTGATGAAACCATGAATATCAGGCAACTGAGATTGCCTTCTTGTCTTGACTCCTGATTGAACATCTCCAATCACATTCTCAAGAGGATGTGATTTATGAATTGTGGTATGGGGAGTTTGAGGAATTGTAATCTCTGTTGGCATATTTGAGATTTCAACATCATTGGCTTGAGCTTCCACATTAACTGGAGTTGGAGTTTCCACCTCTGTTGCTGCAGTGGAATCTTTTGGCATAGCAGTGGAATCTGAATTTCCACTGCTTTCAGGATTTTCAACATCATTACTACTAGGATCCTGAGCAGCTCCAGTCTTTGCAACATCATTTGCATCTGTATAGTCCCACATAGGTAGTATGAATTCATCTTGATCCTCCTCTTGATCCTTGCTTGGTTCATCATAATCAACAAACTCTTCTGAACCTGCAAAATCATAAGTAGATGTACCTGTAGAGATAGGCACATAATTCATAGTATTGGTTAGAGTATCAAGATCAAATAGCTTCTCTGGACCATATCCCTGTTTGTTCACTTTGTTTTCTAGGAACTCAACATGCAAATTTTCCTCTATCTTTTGGGTTCTAAGGTTGAATACTCTAAAGGCTTTGCTAACCATAGAATACCCAACAAGATACCCTTCATCAGACTTCTCTTCAAATTTACCCAGATGATCAATGGTATTGAGAATAGTAACATGACATCCAAATGGTCTCATGAAATCTAGAATAGGGGGTCTCCCTCTAAATAACTCATAAGGTGTCTTATTCTTTGTTTTCACTACTAAAACCCTGTTTTGTACATAACAAGCAGTGTTAACTGCTTCAGCCCAAAAAGTGATTGGCAATTTTGAATCTGCCAACATGGTTCTAGCAGCCTCTATTAGTGTTCTATTCCTCCTCTCAGCAACACCATTTTGTTGAGGAGTTCTAGCTACACTAAACTCTCTCTTAATACCCTTATCTCTGCAAAAATCATCCATAACTCTATTCTTAAACTCTGTCCCATTGTCACACCTAATGACTTTAACTTTCATATCATTTTGGTTTTCCACTTCTGTGATAAAGACCTTAAGAATGCTAGTAGTTTCATCCTTAGTTTTAAGAAAGAAAACCCATGTGAACCTACTAAAGTCATCAGTCACAACAAGACAATATTTCTTGAGATTAATGCTGCTCACAGATGTAGGACCAAACAAGTCCATATGTAACATTTGAAGTGGGTGAGCAATAGAGTTAACCAACTTAGACCTGCAAGAAGCTCTGTGTTGTTTCCCTTTAAGACAAGCAACACAGGTTTGATCATTTTCAAATCTTTTCTGAGGCAAGCCTCTTACCAAACCATCTTTAACAATCTTATTAATGGTTTTGAAATTAATATGACCAAGTCTTCTATGCCATAGCATGGATTCATCCACTGTGGCCTTTGCAAGCAAGCAAGTATAATCATTTTTAGCAACAATGTTGTTCATATCAAAGCTATATAAATTGCCTTTTCTAGGGATTTTAAGAAGAATCTGACTCTCATCAGGCATCTTGAAATCCTTAGAAAGGACATAGCACATTTCTTCAGTAAAAAGAACATTGTTTTTCTTGTCACACATCTGTGACACACTAAAAAGATTATACTTAAGCTCTTTCACATAGTACACAGGTTCAAAATCCAAGTTACCAGTTTTAATAACACCTTTACCAGTAACTTTACCATTAACTCCTCCTCCAAAGCTGACATTTTGTCCATCAAAAGATTCAAAGTTTGATAAATAGGACAAGTTGCCAGTCATGTGCCTTGAACATCCACTATCTGAAATTCCTTGATCTGACCTTTTTGCCCTTGGATGTTTCTGCACATAGAAAGAAAGAAGTTAGTTTCTTTTGGAGACCCAAGCCATGATTGACTTGGATCTGCCTCGTGTATCAATATAGTTAAATCTATCAAAGGTCATTGATACACCATTGGGATTGGTTGTAGTGTTTATTCCTTTAGGTTTCCATTCCCAACGTGCTGAGGCCTTCACAGCATTTCCCATGTTCCCCTTTTTCTTATTTACAACATTAACAGTGGGAACTTTTGAAGTAGCAGTGGAAACTGCTTGTGTAGATTTTGGCACCCACTGTTGTTTAGGTTGAGCCTTTTTGTTGTAAAGAGAACTTTTATCTGTTTGTGCAGATTTAACAAAAGTAGTTTTTGGCTTTGCACTTGAAACAGATGACTTAGTAAAAGCAGTGTTAACAGTTTTAGCAGTGGAAAAACTTTGAGGTCCACTTTTCAAAAGTACTGCTCTTGGGATCATGTTGCTGTGAGAATTAGGGTGAGTTTGATTATGAAACTAGTTTGTGGTCATCCTATTCTTTTCATAAAATTCCCTTCTCCCACCATTAGAACCACACTTAGCATGTAAATGATTAAAATCACCACAAGTATAACATGCCTTGTTGTTCATCACAAAATCACTACCTAGTTGTTGAGATTTGACATGATTCCAACTCCTCTGGTTACCCCTAGGAGTTGATGACCTTTTTCTATACATCTCAGCATACTTTACAGTTTGTCTAGGTTTGTTAACTTGTTTCCTAGCTTCTTCTGTATTAGTATTAACAACCTGTGGGATGGGTTTCTCAACACTGTTTTTAACATTTTCATCTATAACAGATGAATCACTAGCACTCTCAAAAACATCAGTGTCCTGCTTAATCTCTACCTCACTTTTAACAAATTTGGGAGGGTCATAT
>LBNU01016471.1:0-27787 GCA_014162995.1 Artemisia annua | reverse complement strand
CAACACCTTCCATTACCATTCCACCTTATACCAACACCCATACCCATTGTGATTCATAACAACAAACCAAACGCACCCTTAGTTTTATGGGTTTGATTCCCATTTCTAATCACTAAACCCACTAACCAAATTAAACAACTGAACTAGGAATGAAATCCATACCCTTATAGCCATACCTTTATACCAAACACCCCCTAAACATTTTTTATAAAGGTTTATAATTTAATCATGTCATTAACTCATAAAATTTTTCGTTGTATAAACCTATTTCCACTACACATAAACTTCTTAAATTTTATAAACATCACATAAAGCTCAAATGCGTTAACTTGTGAGAAGTTCAAAATATTAGACCTTTTTATGACATAAGCATGATATTCATTTCCACTATGGTAGACAAAATCTTCTTCATTTTATAAACCTTTTACTAAACTCAGTGGTTGCTCTTAGTTTTATCACGTTAATAGATATTTGCTCTAGTTTCATTCTGTATATTATGCCATTATGTCGTTCACCGAGTTTGGATCCTTGTGTTTGTATAGACTTTTTTATATACGCTTAATGTATTGGCCGAAAATGATCTACATATAGGTCCGATTGATGTTTTAGGACTAAAGAAGTCCAAGAGACTCGTGTTAACCCTGAATTATTTACATGTTTTTTGTGTTTTTTTTAAATGAAGCTACATTTGACAATGTACGGGCTACTCTTTGGACTCGCGGATAAGTGGGCAGTGATGCCAGATCCTCGGGTGGGAGCAAGAGCAATAAGGGATGTCGAGAAGCAAAAGATACTAGAGATGAACCCAAAACTATACTTGGGAAAGCCAAGGGTTGGGACAATGAGAGAGGTTGTAAGAGTGACAAATTACTTGCAACAAAACTTTGAGAAAGTTAGGGTGCCATTTTTTACTGCACATGGGACAGCAGATGGGCTAGCGAGCCATAGTGGGTCTGAAATGTTGTATGAGAAGGCTGCCACTGCAAAGGAGGACAAGGAGTTGAAGTTATATGAAGGAATGTATCACTCCTTGATCAATGGGGAACCCGATGAGGATGCTAATCGTGTGTTGGGGGACATGAGAGCTTGGATTGACGACAAGGCTAAAAAGTTTGGTCCTAAAGTCCTTGATAACCACTCTCTAGTATCTTTTGCTTCTCGACATCCCTTATTGCTCTTGCTCCCACCCGAGGATCTGGCATCACTGCCCACTTATCCGCGAGTCCAAAGAGTAGCCCGTACATTGTCAAATGTAGCTTCATTTAAAAAACAACAAAAAAACATGTAAATAATTCAGGGTTAACACGAGTCTCTTGGATTCTTTAAGTCCTAAAACATCAATCGGACCTATATGTAGATCATTTTCGGCCAATACATTAAGCGTATATAAAAAAGTCTATACAAACACAAGGATCCAAACTCGGTGAACGACATAATGGCATAATATACAGAATGAAACTAGAGCAAATATCTATTAACGTGATAAAACTAAGAGCAACCACTGAGTTTAGTAAAAGGTTTATAAAATGAAGAAGATTTTGTCTACCATAGTGGAAATGAATATCATGCTTATGTCATAAAAAGGTCTAATATTTTGAACTTCTCACAAGTTAACGCATTTGAGCTTTATGTGATGTTTATAAAATTTAAGAAGTTTATGTGTAGTGGAAATAGGTTTATACAACGAAAAATTTTATGAGTTAATGACATGATTAAATTATAAACCTTTATAAAAAATGTTTAGGGGGTGTTTGGTATAAAGGTATGGCTATAAGGGTATGGATTTCATTCCTAGTTCAGTTGTTTAATTTGGTTAGTGGGTTTAGTGATTAGAAATGGGAATCAAACCCATAAAACTAAGGGTGCGTTTGGTTTGTTGTTATGAATCACAATGGGTATGGGTNGATGAACCCAAAACTATACTTGGGAAAGCCAAGGGTTGGGACAATGAGAGAGGTTGTAAGAGTGACAAATTACTTGCAACAAAACTTTGAGAAAGTTAGGGTGCCATTTTTTACTGCACATGGGACAGCAGATGGGCTAGCGAGCCATAGTGGGTCTGAAATGTTGTATGAGAAGGCTGCCACTGCAAAGGAGGACAAGGAGTTGAAGTTATATGAAGGAATGTATCACTCCTTGATCAATGGGGAACCCGATGAGGATGCTAATCGTGTGTTGGGGGACATGAGAGCTTGGATTGACGACAAGGCTAAAAAGTTTGGTCCTAAATTTCTTGATAACCCGATTTGATAACAACACAACATTACATAATATTGTGATTATGTAAAGGCAAAAATACTAATCATTTGGTAAGAACATACAAACAGCTGATTACAGTATATTGTTGTTAGGAGTACTGTTAACTTTTATTTTCTAATTGTGTGCATTAATCTTAAAAAGTTACTGTGAATGAATTTATGATGATACTAAATACTTTGTCAACAATAATATTATCGTTAGTTTATGATGATAATCTCAAATTCTTGACTTTGGTTTATAAAGTTGGTATACATTGTTGACTTTGAAGTCGATTTGTAGAATTATTTGTTACTCCATATATAACTAAAGTTATGGGTGTGGTTGTTCTTTTTGCGGGTCATTTTCCTCTATGTCGGGTTTTTTTTTTTTTTTTTTCGTTTGTGCTTCATTGAATTGTGGTTCTTGTTGATGGAATTGTGGTGGTGGTTGTGTACTTGTGTTTGTTGGCATTGAAAGAATTGTTGTGGTGTGTTTTTTTCTTTGATTTTGGATATTTTTGAAATTGTGTGTTGATTTGTTGGTGTTGTTGATACGAAAGTTTTTTTTGGGTAAAGGGGAGTAATCCTGCACCCTGGTAAAAATAATAACCAAAACGTTTAAGTACAATGGATATGGGTGAAATCCCATATCTCAGCCCGTTATATAGGTTCGTCCCAAAAGTAGTATTTTAATTGAGCGAAGAACCTCTTTCTTTCATGTCGGTTCAAGTGTTCGGGAACAACTCTGCTTGCCAGGTAGTTAGCATAATCTGCGTACCATGGTTCAGAATCATTTATTAACATGAGCTATTCATCGGGAAACGAATCTCGAATCTCACTCTTATCAGATTCGCTTAGGTTTGGGTTTTCTAGTCGAGAGAGGTGATCGGCCGCTAGATTTTCTGCTCCCTTCTTATCATGAATTTCTACATCAAACTCTTGCAATAATAGGATCCAACGAATTAGTCGTGGTTTAGCATCTTGTTATCGAAGAGCTGAATGATAAGTAAAGACAACGGTTTTTGAGAGGACTAGATATTGGCGGAACTTATCAAAAGCAAATCCTACGGCTAACAACTCCTTTTCTTTGTTGGTGTAGTTTTCTTGAGCGGGATTCATGGTGTTGCTAGCGTAATATATTGGCTGAAAGTGTTTGTTAAGCCTTTGGCCTAGCACTGCTCCAACAGCGTAATCACTCGCATCACACATGATCTCTATCATTGGCCGAGCTATTTTTGAGAAATCCTTAATGAATCTCCTATAGAAGCCGGCATGACCCAAGAAGCTACGTATTGCTTTGACCGTAGTAGGATAAGGCAGCTTGGATATAGCGTCGATTTTTGCTCGATTTACCTCAATCCCATTTCCAGAGATTTTGTGCCTAAGCACAATACCTTCTTTCACCATAAAATGGCACTTTTCCCAGTTTAAAACCAGGTTGGCCTCCTCACAACGTTTGAGCATTTTCTCGAGGTTAGCAAGACAACGATCGAAAGAGTCTCCAAAGACAGAAAAGTCATCCATGAAGACTTCCATGCGGTCTTCCATTAATTCGTGAAAGATTGCAGTCATGCATCGTTGGAAAGTAGCGGGAGCGTTA
This sequence comes from Artemisia annua, assembly GCA_014162995.1. Classification (NCBI taxonomy): domain Eukaryota; kingdom Viridiplantae; phylum Streptophyta; class Magnoliopsida; order Asterales; family Asteraceae; genus Artemisia; species Artemisia annua. Next base: position 23,950 of record LBNU01016471.1, on the reverse strand, counting down.
CATAGTCAAAAAGGCATCCGCTTGTAGGCGAATGTACCGTAAGGGCATGTGAAGGTGGTCTTTTCTTGGTCCTCAGGGGCGATAGGGATTTGGAAATACCCTGAGAATCCATCTAAGAAGCAATAGTATTCGTGACCTGCTAACCTTTCCAACATTTGATCGATGAAAGGGAGAGGGAAGTGATCCTTTCGGGTTGCATCATTCAGTTTCCTGTAGTCGATGCACACACGCCAACCAGTGACTGTTCTCTGGGGCACCAACTCATCTTTATCATTCTTCACCACTGTCATTGGTGTGATCGTTTTAGTATAGTATATTTCCAAACAATTTCTCAACGAATAAGAAATTACCCGGGTCGTGTCCGTGTGAAGGCTAAATGGAATCTCGATTTCCGGATCGTAAAACGTGTAGTGAAAATGGTAAACGTGATAAAAATGAGAATTACACTAATGATAAGCAAATAAAACACAATCAAGCAATTAGAAAAGTAAACCACGTAATCAAAGCACACGTAAGCTAAAAACGTAAATACGAATAAACAAACGTGAAAATAAAACGCAATGTAACAACTAAAAAACGTAAAACTAATGCAAATCAAATCCTAAGCATGCAATTTAAATTTTTCTAAGCTAAAAATAATAAAAGAAAAATTTTAGAAAAAGAAAATTATTATTTTTATCTTTTTATTTTTATTTAAGAATTAAAAAACTATTTTTTGTATTTTTATTTAATAAAAGAAATTTAAACTAATTAGAAATAAAAGATTTAATCTACAAATCTAATTTTGAAAAATCTTACTGGACTAACAACTAATTTTAAAAATAAAAATGAAAATTATTTTTGTCTTTTTGTTATTTAATTTGAATTAAAAATGACTTAAAAATAAAGAAAAATGAAAAAAGAAATAGCAACACTAATCAAATAATTCTGGAATTTTTATGGAAAATCTAAAATAATATTTAAAAGCTACTGGAAAAAGAAAATTTTGGAAAATAAGCAGTTAAGTGCTTATTAGCTCAAAAAGCAGTTTGAGAAAAGTGCTTATTAATAAGCAGTTTGACCAAAAGTGGTCAAACTTTCACAAAATGACTTTAAGACTCAATTAAGCTCAGAAACTCTCAAATTTGACCAAAAGGAACTTAGTTTTATGCAATGCTAGCCAAAACAGTTCAAAATAAGCACCAAAATAAGCCAATTAAGCACAAATGTGTACCAATAAGCTCAGGACAGTGAAAACAGGTCAAACACACTTAATTAAGCACAAATGATGCAAAGGAATCAAGTGAACAAGCTATAATAATCAAATGCTACTAAAATGTAAAATCAGTTTAAACTTGAATTGGGACAATCTAACAGCAAGCAAATAAGCAATCTAATAAGCACTAAAGTGGAACTATAAGGGGGCAAAATGTTCTCAGCTAGCTTGAGTACCCTAAAATCACAAAAGCCCTATGCCAATCTATCAATTACTCACTTGAATTGGGGCTCAAACAGATCACAACTGAGTCAGTATATGCTGACTCAGTTTACTCTGACTTTTTGGAGTTAAGACTCAGTTGACTTTTTTCAATTTTGATCTACTCTAATGAGTCTAATTTGATGAAATAAGCAGTGTTTACCCTGAGTTAAGCTACTATTATCAATTAAGCAACAAATGAAAGGATCAAGCTCATGCAAAAAGCATTCAGTTAACTGTTAAGGCCCATGTGTGATCATTTTGACTTTTCTATGAACACCTTACTGATTTTATGCTTTATCTGACTTGTTTATACCCTAGGTAATCTAATTGTGCAGAGAAAATAACAATACCACTACAAATACACAAAAACTCAGCCTAATCCAAACACCCCTATACTAACTGCTTAACACTATCTCTTATTAAATTCAAGCCTAAATCCAAACAATATTGTTCAAACCTAGCTACTTAACACTAACTAACATCAAAGCATCAGTAATCAACAGCAATAACACCCTAAAACACAAGATCACAGATCCAACAAATATTGTCACAGTTAACTCTAGCAATCCAATATACAAGTACCAACAGAGATTAAACAAACTTAAACAATTAAAATAGCACTAAGAAATAACAAAACAAGCAGATCAAACAGCAAACTAACTCATTTAATCAACTATGCAGTAAAGTACTTTAGAAATCTAAATAGAACTTACTAAAACCAAAAGGCCTCACAAAGTGAGGTTATACTCCAAGTAAGCTTATCTTTAGATAGGCCTATATACTTCTGGATAACACCAATGAACACCAAGAAACCTTCTGAATCACCTCTGAACAAATTGAGCCAATACAGTTGACTTTTGTTGATTTTTTTTTTTTTTTTTTTTTTTTTTTTTTTTTTTTTTTTTTTTTTTTTTTTTTTTTTTTTTTTTTTTTTTAGAGAAAATGATTTTTAAAAGTTTCAAACTACTAACCATTTTGTAAAACAACTTAAAAAAAACAGATTTGAGCAAATTTAAGGAAATTGGAACAATATTTTTGTATTTTTTTTTATTTTTCTGATTTTTTTTATTTTTGATAAGATGAATAATAAAAAAAAACTAATAACTATAAACGTTGAAGGAAAATGATTACTAGATTAATAAAAAACAGTAACAAGTGAATTTAACTGGTATTTAAACAATATAAAATTTGACAGTAAATTTGATGAAATTGAATAAAAAGCAAACTAATATTTCATTAATTAAACTGAATTACAATATTTGAAATGAGAATTACAATGAAGAAAACATTTTAACAGCATAACAATGTAAAAAAAAAAACAACTCTATGATCTGTGGAGGAGGTCTTCTTTTATAGTCGAATGGGGTGAAGCTCCTAGAAGTCCATGCTGGCAATCCACACCTCCTTGTGCTTCTTTGATCACGTTTTTAGCCCTTAGATTGATGTGGCCTCCAATCCCTTCATTCTCAGCCCTTAGATTGGATTTCCCCAATCATTTGACATGGTTTTTCACACGGATAGCTGACATGGCAGGCCTGCCATGTCAGGTTCTTCTAGAATCACGACTTAATTGTACCAATTTGCCCTTACTTGTGGTGAATTTTTAGACGGGGTAATTAGGGTTCTTCAGTGAATAGTGAAATCTGGGTAAAAGGGGTAAAAGGTTGGCGCGTGTTTCTGGGGTATTTTTTAATATTTATTTGACCGGGGTAATAGGGAGTTTGACTTGGGTTAAGGGTGTGGGCCGGGTAACAGTTTAGAAGGGAGATGGGCTTGTGGTTTTTGGGCTGGGTTTAGATATAGGTTTATTGGGTTAAGGTTATTAGATTTAGGATTTAGGCTGAATTTTTATAGGGACCAAATGTGTAACTTCTGTAAATTTAAGGACCAAGGTTGCCAATCTTCAAAAATATTTTCCAAGGGCTTGACTTGATAATCTCTAAAAGTTGGAGGGCTCTTTTGTCTTTTTCTTCAATATTATCTTCAAGGGACCATATTTGACAACTTTGGAAAGATGAGGGACCAGTCTTGTAATTTTCTTCAAAACTTTATCCAGGGACTAATCTTGACAAGAAATGATTCTTCAAGGTTGATTTTGACATTTTGAGCTTAATTCCTTCCCCGGCTTTGGCTTTTGACTCTTTTCCATTCTCGTGCTCGTTTTTATCGGTTTTCTTTGATTTTATGTCCTTTTGTGAAATATCCGTACCTGCACGATCACAAACACAAAAACACAATATCTTTGGCATTTATGGTTAGTTTTTGGTCGTTTTGGTCTTAATTTGGTAAATAAAAGGTGTATGAATAAGCATACACCAGTCATCCCTCCTTTCTTAGGTACAACCTGTACAAGACTGACCCATGGACTATCTGATATCGGATAAATTAATCCTGCATCTAGGAGCTTAATGACTTCCTTCTTTACGACTTCCTTTATGTTTGGATTCACTCGCCTTTGAGGTTGTACGGTCGGTTTAAAATCCTCCTCCATGAGGATCTTGTGTGTGCAGAATGTTGAGTCTATCCCCTTGATGTCGGCTACACTCCATGCAATAACTCCTTTATATTTTTTTAGAACCCCTAGGAGTTTATTCTTCTGTTCGTCTTTTAAGGAGGAGCTAATGATTACCGAAAGTTGATCCCCTCCTTGGAGGAAATCATACTCCAAGTGGGTTGGGAGTTCCTTAAGTTCCAACTTGGGTGGCTCGATGACAGAAGGTTTAAACTTGTTTTCGGGTTTACGAATTTCGAGCGGCTCAACGTCTTCTCGTCTGGGGTAGAAGGAGACTGCGTTGATTTCTTCAGCCTTTTCTTCCTCAAAAAAGGAAGGAAAAGCTTCGTCACGCAACCATCCTGCTTCAACCTGCTCATCTACACAATCGTCAATGACATCGGATAGCTCATCGACCTCTCCGATGAAATACAGCCGGTTGGCTGCTTCGAGAGAAAGATTCATTGTGTCTTTGATGTCAAAGGTTAAGCTATCGGTACCTACTCGTAAGGTCAGCTTGCCGTCATGAACATCAATGACGGCTCGAGCAGTTGCGAGGAATGGTCTTCCTAGGATGATGGGCACGAGATCATTTTCCTCCATTTCTAAGATGACGAAGTCAACTGGAAATTTGAACTTCCCCACTTTGACCAGCACATTCTCACATATTCCCATGGGATACTTGACCGATCTATCAGCTAGTTGGATGTTCATACGGGTTGGTTTTAATCCTGAGTATCCCAGTTTGAGGAACATGGAATATGGCATAAGATTGATGCTTGCCCCTAAGTCAGCTAGAGCATTCTTTACTGATAGAGACCCTATNCCAGCACATTCTCACATATTCCCATGGGATACTTGACCGATCTATCAGCTAGTTGGATGTTCATACGGGTTGGTTTTAATCCTGAGTATCCCAGTTTGAGGAACATGGAATATGGCATAAGATTGATGCTTGCCCCTAAGTCAGCTAGAGCATTCTTTACTGATAGAGACCCTATAGAACAAGGCAAGGTAAAACTACCAGGGTCATCCACTTTCTTTGGTAATCCTCGCTGGGTCACCACAGAACATTCTTCTCCTAAGGTCACAAGACCTTCGAGCTTTTTTCTGTTGGTGAGTAGCTTCTTGAAGTATGTACTATATTTGGGCATATGGTAACATGCATCAAGGAGGGGTATAGTGACGACCGAATCCTTCAAGTACGACAAGAACCTTTTATTGTCGTTCTCAACCTTTTGATTTTTTAGGCGAGACGGATATGGAACTTTTGCGGGCTGTTTGGGTGGAATGGGTGGAGAGGAGGTTACCTGATGGGGCTGCTCGGTAATTTTATCACGCACATCACCTCCCTCCTCGTGAGAGGCGTCAGGTTCCTTGACGTTGGACTGGGTATGGAGGGTCCTTAGTTGTCGTTCCGGCTCTAGTGGTGATGGCTAGGAAAGGGTCATTTTGATCCACTTGGGGTTCGGTGTAGCCACCAAGTAAGGCGTTGAGTTCTGCGAACTTGACCTTTAAGTCATTTTGTTGATCAGTTATGAGGTCGTCGAGACCTTTTAACATAAGATCTTTTTCATGCGTGAAATGCCCAAGGTCATCCTCGAAAGTGCTCCTAACCTTGAAGTCAGGACCTTCTTCTCCTTCCCTATTTCTCACGAGATTCCCCCAAGGGGTAAAATCATTGTTTTGATAAAAAAATTAAGAGTGAAGGGTCATCAAAGATGTCATGGCTTGACAGATATGCTTGTTCAGTGGTGGCGTCTTCCCTGCATTCCTCCACTTCGTGCGGGCCACCACCCATCAAGATATGATACTCTTTCGTGCAGTTTCCTTAGCCTGCTTTCAAAAGGGGGGTTTTTTGTGACCTCAGACATGCTCATGATCGAATCGGGTTCATCCCATGTATCATCTTGATCTTGAGCATATTCCTCAATCCTATTCAACCCTTCCTTAGCACTTAACTTGGATATTCTCCCTTTCACCGAATTATTCACTCCCCTCTGGTCATTTTGAGAGATACTATCGTAGAATATTTGGACAAGAAGCCAGAGTTCAATGCCATGATGGGGGACTTGTCTTATTAGGTCCTTGAATCTAATCCAAGATTTATGAATGGGCTCTGCTTGCCCAACGCGGAATCGGAGGAGTTTGTCTCTAAGTACCGAGGTTCTTCCTACGGGAAAGAATTTTTCATAGAATTTTTAGATGAGCTGTTCCCATGTGAAGATGGACTAAGAAGGAAGCTTGTTGTACCATTCCTCGGCTTTACCTTAAAGGGTAAAAGGAAAGAATCGAAGTCGGGAGGTATCTCTAGTGGCCCCGTCCGTATGGATGGTGTCCACTATTTTCAAGAAGTCCTTGATGTGTTGGATTGGATCTTCAGTTTTCAATCCATGAAACTTGCACACACTTTGGACAAGCCAAACATCGGATGCACGCAAGACCCCTTCTGTGTGTTCATTTGGAAAAACAATAGCGTTAGAAAAGCCACGAGGGGTGGGAGAAGAGTAATCCTTGAGGCACTTGGGGACATGATTCTTAGAAATTTCCGTGTCGTGATGGGGGCTAGGGGGTGTAGTGTGATGATCAGATTCCTCTTCAGAAAAGGCTTCATCAAAGTTGATGGCGATGCCAATTGGTTCAGATGTCGAAGTGTGTCGCCTTAACCTACGCATTTCCCTTTCAGGTTCTGCATAGGGCGGAATAAGGTCTTTTAAGGAACTACGACTCCGAGTGACTCTAAAATTAGAAAAAATTTCATTCACCATGATGGCTAAGGAGGATTTGAGCAAACAGGAATGGTAGTGATCACGAACAAAGGAATGAAGAAAAAGATAGACTAAAGAAAACCTAGAAAAATAAAATAAAAGTGTCACTAGAAAGGATTCTAACGAGTAGACCTAAGTAAAAATAAAATTTTCAACCTAAGCAATAACTATTCCCCGGCAGCGGCGCCAAAAACTTGATGCGTGGGTTTTGCAAACTTCGCAATAGGTTTTACCTCTCAAGGGATCTTGAGAAGCTTACAACCCCCACCAGGCAGTGTACCTGACCGATGTAGTATAGTGAAGTGGCAAGTACCGGGGGATTGATCGTTCTCTCGGAGAATAGTGTCGTTAGGATTGAAAACTACTCTAATTTAGGTCTAAGGGTTGAGGGATGATTCTTTTTGTATTTTTAATTTTTTATAAAAGCAAGTAAAATCTCGGGTATTGGAAGAGTGGGCGGAATTAGTTGCTAGTCAACTAACCCAAATAACTACTTATGCAACTAAAATAAAATAACAAGAAAAGTAAATTGTTGTGAAACTTATAAAATAACAAGAAAAGTAAATCTTTTACCGGTTAATTGGTTTGTTGTAATTGTGTGGATGACGGGTTGTATTCCTTTAAACCATTCGTAGGGTCGTGTACGATCTTCCCTAACTCTATAAGCTCCTACTTCACTCCTATGTCGAGCCGACTAAAAGCTCCTAACATGGGATCACTAGAATTCGCTTATGCATTAAATACAACCATATAATCGTAGTACACATCCGATTCATGTTTCTTAAGACGTTCAAGCAAGTTAACGTATAGGAGGTTAGCTAGTTTTCTTAAGCCTAACATCGACTTCACCCACCCACAACAATCACATACAAACCAACAACATGTAATCAATAGCTAGGTTTCATTAAATCTAAGCAAACACAAGAAAAACCTAGCCTAGCATGTTAAAGTAAAGACAAGCATAAGATATAATCAAACAACACATAGATATATTGATTGATTTGGAAGGAGACTTATCTTTAATTGAACATCAAGGTTTCAAGGTGAAAAACCCCTGAAAATACAGTATTCTACGAACTAGGGTTTATCCCTAAAGTTCTCCCAAAAGTTGCACACTTAATGAATGAAAATTAGAAGAATATATATAGATTTTACAATCTGACGGCGTCACGTTTTAGCTCGTGACGCCGTCACCTCGCCGCCAAAACCCTTCTCGGATTGCTTAGATCTACTCTTGACGCCGTCCCCCTTTAAATCTCTCTGGGCCGTCTCTCTTTAAGCCAAAACGTGACGGCCTACTTCCAATTACACGTGACGCCGTCACGTGTAAATCCTCCAAAATCTTTCTGGGGCGTCTAGTGTAAAAATCATCCACCTCTTTGTCAAAGCGTGACGCCGTCACTTTGTAAAGAGTGACGCCGTCAGGTACCTTTTCCAGCATGGTTTTGAGACTTTGTCGTTTTCTTCACTTTTATGCTCCAAAAACGTCCAAAATGCTTCCTTTTCCAGATTTCCTTTCCAAAGTACCTAAAATGACAAAAGGAACGATTTAAGGCAATATTTGATCAAATAATTACGAATTAGGGCTTAAATGACCCCCTAAAAGCGTAACACTTTTCGTCTCATCACCTTCTGTATACCAAACTTAGCCCACGCATTGCGTACATAGTAATCGACAACAGGAAAAGCAAGTCGTTGGCCAAGGAAGTACCCATACAGAGTATTCTCAAACCTAGTGTTCACCTCTTCAACCACTTTCATTGGTACAGAAAGATCCACACCATTTGATTTCTTGATACACTCCAGCCTACGAAAGTTAAACATGTATTTCTTAGGTTCATTAGAAGTAACACCAGCATACAATGTAGAAGGTTGTTTCAAAGCATCCACACCAACCTTCTCAATACCAACAGCCCCATGTGCATTCGTATCAATCTTATCAGAACTATGAGACTTGTTAGAAGCCCCATGTGGACCATTCGGATCATAAACTAAAGGATCAAGTGAAACCGGCTTCACTTGATTATTCTTGTCCACAATCGTAGATAAATCAATATCTCCATCATCAACACTCCACTCAGTAATAATAGGACCAGGCGATGCAAGTATAGGCTGAGTAGAACTAGGATTAACATCCTTAGGCTTCTTATGCTTCCTCATGGTCACCTTCGACAAATCAACAGTAGCATTCAATTCATCAATATTCACCTTAGCCTCAACATTAACACTCGACACATTAGAATTCAGAAAACCCTTATTGATCATCTCTCTCAAACCCACGTACACTAAAACAACTTGAAACAGCCAATCGAACAAAGATTAAAACCCTAACTGAAAAGTTAGGGTTTACACGAATACCACCCGAACCCTAACCTCCAACCATAGCTATTGTTGAACAAGAAAAGATAATATTAAAAGATCAATTTAGCTTGCCCAAGAATAGTAATCACTGGAACATGCAGTAGGACCAAGTGTAATTGATTATATATTATGATATTCAATCATGCAACCATACAATAATCACATCAAAACACCAAAAATTGTTGATATGAAAGTTGTTAATGATACAATTGTTTCGGTGTGTATTAGGCATATTATATTATTATAAATAACATTTACCAGGAATCTTTAAAGCCCAACTAAATCTCCGTTAAGTCAACTGTAGCGGCTACAGTGCGCCACACTCCACATCCAAACTGTGAAATCTACAGTAACTAAAGGTCGTTAAGTAATTACGATGGCCCGTTAAGTAGTACCGACCGTCTAACTTTATTTTTTTAAATTCCGCCAGCACTTGTCCTTCGTCTTCAACAGGTTCGTTGCAAATTTAATCCTTAAACTAACGGTCCGTTAAGTGGGCACCTAACTATCTTTGCAAAAGCATCGCCGGCGGCAACCGCGCGGCGTGATCCACCCTTCGTTAGATACATACGGAGGAAAAATGTTGTGCGAGGAAGATTCGAGTTTGTGACGAAAGACGTACCCAGGTTTCCACGAGCACGAATCTTGTTGTGAGGTAGACATATTGAGAAGATTGTTAAAAAAAAACAAAAAAAAACACACACAAGCTATGTGGGTGTTGAAACATTTTTTTGTTATAGTTTGTGTGTAAATGAAAGTGATATTGGAAGTAATGTGTTTTAAATAAAAATGTATAGGGATATATATATGTAACACCCCAATTTTCGTAGACTGCAGCGGATGTTAGGTCTGGGGTATTACTTCATGGAAACAAAGACAAGATAATAGAAAACGACTCAAAAAGAGACGTTTTTGAAAAAGGAGTTATCATTCATTTATTCATCAGAGTTTTTACAGTAAAAGATGTACTTTTACCAAAAGAGAGGTCCCTAAGATACGTTTTTAAAGCAAAAGATGAATGATAACTAGTCTGGACGTCATCATGTCCAGTGCCACTCCGTGCCAGGGTTCCTAAAGTGCTCATATACCTAGGATAACATGCTTAAAGAGTCAACACGAAGGTTGAGTGAGAGTCATAGGTTTAAGTAGATAGAGAGTGAATACAAGTTCCACAGGGTTCAGCTGAAACCCTATGTGTGGAAAAGTTTAGAGATAGCAGGTATATTGCAATAAGCTCATGAACAACACGTTAACAGTCCAGATCATGGGGTCTACAGACCAAACCATGATGGGACGGGAAGAATAACTTGCCAAAGTTAATCCTTCAGAGAGGGTTCAAATATAGTACTTATTGGTACCCAAGACACAGGCAAACCAACGGGAGTTGTCAAACTCTAATAGATCTATCAACTATATTCGTGTTTACTCGCAAGTGATTAGATTCATCAAGTTGGTTATGTAGTGGTGGCAGATAGTTTACTCGTGCAACAACCATAGAAAAGACTTGTATTCGGTTTAAAGCATGTATCCCCCTCACAGGGTTTGTAAAGCATTTAGAGTTAAAAGTTAAAAAGGTGTGAGGCTAAAAAACTCACCTGGGTCTAAGGTAAATAGGGTAGGGGTTTAAACAGCTCACTCATGTATCCTAGGGGTAGTGTAGGTGTATGTATGTCAAGTCTTAGCTTAGGTTTTTAAGTTTTTCAAGTAATCGCTCTTATGGTTTCTAGATATAACATAACACTGTTCATGCCATCATAATCCAGAAACACATACTCCTCACATGAAGCTCCCTAGTATTGTATTATGTTACTTAACATAATATCGTTTGGGCCATCATAATTCAGAAGTACATATTCCTCACATGAAGCTCCCTAGTATTGTGCCATGTTGTTTTTAGATATTAGATATAACATAACANTTCAAGTAATCGCTCTTATGGTTTCTAGATATAACATAACACTGTTCATGCCATCATAATCCAGAAACACATACTCCTCACATGAAGCTCCCTAGTATTGTATTATGTTACTTAACATAATATCGTTTGGGCCATCATAATTCAGAAGTACATATTCCTCACATGAAGCTCCCTAGTATTGTGCCATGTTGTTTTTAGATATTAGATATAACATAACACCGTTCGGGCCATCATAATCCAGAGGTCATGTAGTAAACGTTTGAGGAGCCAGGGCACTTTAAATCATAAACCCAGCAAGCTCGTCAAAACGAATACCCAAATGAAACCCCTCACATGAAGCTCCCTAGTATTGTGTTATGTTGTTAACTAAAAATAGGTTTTTGATAATTATATGAAAATAGTCCATTTATACCCTTCAAGTTTGCATAATTACACTTTCTACCCTATACTTTTAAATATATACACATTAAGCATTTAACTTTCTATCTTTTATACAATTAGTCCCTATTCTTATATATTTTAGAGAAATGACAGAAATGGTCCTTAAACTATACTAATTTTCAATAATTACCCTTTATACCCTTAACTTAATAATATTTGCAAAACTAGTCCTTATAAGTTTATAACTTATTTTACTTTCTATCCTAAGGTTTTAGAACTTTCCAAAAAGGGTCCTTATACGTATAACTTATAAGAAACGTGAAAAATAGTCCCTGGACTTTATATTTTTAGAAAGTTACCATATATACCCTTATGCATGAAAACATTTGCAAAACTAGTCCTAAAATCATGTAAATTATATTTTTATGAAACAAAAGAGTTTCCTAGCTTATGTTTAGCTAATATATGCTTAACTAAATCATATAATTTAGATTATAGCACATGATAAGGTAATTTAGCACAAAAACACATATTTACCTAAAACTAGGGTTTCGAAATGAAAACTTCTAAATGAAAATGATCAAGGCTCTAGCTTAGGTTCTAAGGCATCTTATATCTATCCTAGGTCTGTACTAAGACTATTAGAATCAAAGTTTAAGGCTTACATGGTCATGGGAAGCTTAACGTGGGAAAACTAGGGTTTTCGACTAGGTTTTCACTTCGACAAGGTTCTAGGGCTATTGTACTCGACTCCTAAGGGTTCTAGGGACTTAGTAATACAAAATATATGTGATAGAGAAGATAGGAGAGGTGTGAAGTGAAATGGTATGGGGAGGGTGGCTATTTATAGTGTGTCGAGTGGTATATGTGTCAAAATGGGCTGCTAGGTGTCGAGGAAGGGGGGCTGAGTAAGGGCAGCTAGGGGATGATGAGGAGAGGCTATAGGGTGACAAGGAGGAGCTACAACTAGCTAGGGGGCTGTAGGGGGTGTTTGTGGTGGTGGTGTTGCCGCGAGTTGAAGCAGGTGACAAGGAGGTGATGCACCTCCTTGTGTGCTAGCTAGGGAGGTGCTAGGGTGCCTAATAGGTGTAAATAAGGATCTAGGGTGCTTGGTTGTGGTATTTGAGGTGCTATAGTAGCTTAGTTTAGGTTTTAGGTTTAGTTTATACCTATTTTTGTCTAGTGAGAGATTAGGGTTTAGCTTAGGGTTTAATGCCTAGATTAAGGTCCTATGAGTGTTTAGTGACTAAGATTAAGTCTTAGGACGCTTATACTAAGTGGTGGTAGCTTATGGTAAAGATTTGGGAAGGTTTGACCTAATTTTGGGACTTATAAACCCTAGTTAGGGTTTTGTGCTTAAGGGGCTTGTACCTAGGTTCTAGGGAGTTGTACTATGGTCTAGGGAGTCTAAGATATCCTAAAGTTTCTATTGTAACTTATACCTAAGCCTTGAACACTTTCAAACTAGTTTAGATAAGCAATTAGGGTTTTAAAGATAACCGTAAACGCATAGGTGCAATTAGGGTTTTCTGATGAGTATAGTGTACTAGAGTGATAGTTTACTTAGTGAAAATATGTTTATAATCTAGGCTTGAGATACTGGGGTGTTTACATGAAGTAAACATAGTGGTGTTGGGCATAGGTGGATACATGAGCTTGTCTAAAGGTCATATAGGTCATAGAGATATAGTAAAGCAAAAATTTTACTTGGAAAATAGATATAGGCATATCTAACCTAGATAATGCTTAGTGAGGGCCTAAGTTAAGTTAGTAAGGCTTTGCTAATCTATGGGAAGCTAGTAGGGAATTTAGTGGGGAAATTAGTGGGTTGCTACAATATAGTGCAAAAATAAGGGTTAATTTAAAAAATAATAATAAAAGATTTTGAATTTTTAAAAAGCTAACCGTTGCCTTTAACGTTTTTTTTTCCTCCCTCGAAATCACAGGTGCCACTTAAATGGCTTGGGAATTGGCGCAAGGTGTTCGGGGTGTTGTGGCGCGTAGGCGGTGACGCAATTTTGGTGGCCACGATGAATTAGCGGGGGTGGGCGCCACGATACCCTTCCCTCTGAGTACCTTATTTTATTTTTTAACTTCTAGGCGCAAACAATTATAAAATGATCATGCTAATTTTATTGAAATGTAAATAACTTTATGTGAATTAACCGGTTAAAATATCTAAAACCATTGTTACTAGGGATGACACCTGTGGGCAATGGGTACGGGTACATCTAACCCGTTACCCGCCCTCGTGGTTTTTTCTCACCCGCCAACCGTCCGTCGCCCGTCAATGGGTACAATTTTCTACCCATGCCCATGCCTACTAGTATTTGTTGCCCATGGGTTAGCAAAATGCAACAAAAGCACAAAGTTGTGATATAGAACCTAATTATAAAACTATGTAATAAGACATCATATCAATTTACAAAATATGAAAATACCAAGTTCACAAAATACTTTAACATATGTCTCAAACTAGCAAATTAAATATCATTACATCAAATCATAGTCATATTACTTCATTTCAAGATATAAAATAAAATAGCTTAAAATTTCATTAACAAAACATTAAATTTCAGTCACTTGACCCTCTTAACATCGTACTTCTTCAACAACATACAAACAACTTTACAATTATTTACTGTGTTTTCTAAAAAGCTGGGTATTACAAACAACTTTACAATAAACAAGGAGATGCAATTATCATAGGGAAGCAATGAGCTAGGGGAGCTACAAGGATGGATATATAACTTCACAGGGTTGATGCAATCTCGTCTTTTTGGGGAGTGTGTACAAGATAAAACATGTATTGTAAAGGACATAATGGGGCACCCACCTTTTTGCTTTGACAAAAGGGGGAGAAGGGAGTGTAAACAAGTAACTCTACATTTACTAAGTGTTAAGGTTTACATAATTTGTCATCATCAAAAAGGGGAGATTATTAGTACAAATATTACGATATTTAATCTAAACGGTCTCTTATGTTTTAATGATGACAAACATGTAACTTGTACTACATAACGTAAAATGTGCAAGTTACTTGGTTACACAAATCATCAAAGCATGCATTCAATAACACCTCTCGACATGCTTCAACAACAAGTTCAAATATGTTTGTTAAGTTGCATTATAATCACATTTAACAAACAATTGAGAATGTTTAAAATACTTTTTAGAGTAAATGAGTATTTTCAAACCAAGTAAATAAATATATTTAAACATACTTAAAACATTTTTAACACATTTAAATTAAATGTTTTATACAAATTACACTTAAATAAAATAACTAGACATTTTATTTTAGGTAATTAATTAAATGAAAACTAATTTTATTGAACCCTTAATGCCAAAGTAATTCTAGAAGGTTTATTATTAAATTAGTTTTTAGTACAAGGAAGTGTAACATATACTAGACAAAAGGAGTGACTCCAGGCACCCCACGAATCCGTATCTTGTTTGGGATGATCCGTAAAATATGGATCCGTGGATCTCCAAAGTGCCAGTTTTGGACAGATTCGTATTTTAGAAATATAACTCATTTTCTTCACTTTTGGTCAAGTTTTTCCAATATTCTCTCCGACATATTTTCACATACTTGAGTCACCATTATAACCAAGCCTTTGCAATGTTATAACAAACATTCTCAAGCCTTTTAATCCTCGCCTAATATTGATCATGATGCTTATAACTTTCATTTGTTGTAAGCATGTTTCCACTTAATCTTCCATCCTTGCAAGCTTGGAGATCTTGCCATCCACATCCACTACAAGCACACCAACATATTAAGATCAATCACAACAAGCTTGGAGCACTTGTGATCTTCATTCATTGAAGACTTCTTATTATGAGAAGTTCATAGATTAGGCATTTACATCCACTAGACACTCATGTCTTGGATCTTCATCATACATCAACTTGTATCACTATTATACAACAAACTAGAGGTTAGATGGTTTATGTGTTTAGGCCTTAAAACACAATGGTGTTTGGTTTAGTGTTTTTAGGCTTTGAAACACACGGGTGAAAGGTGTAACACCTCCATTTTTCATAGATCATAGCGGAATTTGATCTGAGGTATTACTTCATGGATACAAAGACATGATAATAGAAAACGACTAGAAAAGAGACGTTTTTGAAAAAGGAGTTGTTGAGGAAACATTGACGAGATCTCCTAATGTTTTAATGATGAAAAATAAACCTTTGAAACACATAAAATAACAAACGTTAGCCAAAATTCCCCAACATTCACATCTGCTCCTGATGCGCTGCGCACGCGTCAACGCGTGGGCGACGCGCTAGGGTTTTGTAAATGTCGGGACGAATTTTGAAAGTCGGCTTTCCCCTTACCCGACAAATGTGGATCTTTCAAGGCAGGTATGAATATTCTATGTGCTTAATTGAGAATACTCAAAACGAGTTTTGGGATTAGAGAGATCCAACTTTTAAAACACCCGTTTACGGGAAAACACCAACTCGTATTTTCTAACTCTTGCCTCTAGCCAAGGCTTTTCTAATCTTAGGGAGCTTATATATTTCACGTAATATCAAGTGAAAGCATTCATATACTCCTAGCCCATGCTTACGTCTTCTCTAATCACGTAACGGGTTTACGTACTCCCTTATTGGTCAAACTAAGTCCAAGGTCTCTTGGCGTAAACGCATCCTTTCCCGCATGGGTTATGCTTTACATCAAGGCAAAGCACTTGACTTGTTTGTACCAAGGTATTAGTTGAGTACGTCGAGTCGTGGAAAGTCACGAGTTATGAAACTATGGATTCTCTACGTTGTGTTACTTAAATTTATAAGTAACCTATGATATTCTCAACTCATAATCTTAATTGTCTAAACATTTTCTTCCTAATGACAATTAGATTATTTCTTAATTATCTTCTTAATCTTATTTTCACAAAATACAAAACCACCAAACCTCCCAAAATCTTTCCCAAAATCCTTTCCCAGCAACCTCTTAATATTCCCTTACACCTCCTTACAAAAGGGTACCTTTGTCTCCTCACAAACTCCCACACAATATTCCCTTAACTTTATACATTTCCCATACACCTTCCTTATACACACACATACTTTTACATACATACTCACATACACACACCTTTACATTCAAAATACATACACTTCACTCATATACCTCTCTTCACAAACATAAGGCTCCCCATCTAATCAACCTTACATATCCCTTACACATACAACTCACCCCTATACACATCCCATCTCTACAACATATTCCTTACACTCCCAACAACTTTATTTTCAAAATACACACACTACTCACAACTATCCCATTCTCTACACACACTAGGCTCCCCATCACATCTAACACTTACATATTCCCTTACACACATCTCTTCACTCTTATACAATCCAACTCATCTTTTATATTCCTTACACACTCTTCTTCTTAACCATTCATTCTCTTACAACACATCTCAACCATCCATTTCTCCTTCCTCCCCAAGAAATGAAATATCCTTTGGAATATCCTTCTCTTAACCCAACCATGGTTCACTTCTAACCCAACTATGGTTAGTTCTCTACACACTCATTCTCACCTAACCATGGTTAACTCTTAACCCTTTAACCTAACCATGGTTACTTCTTAACCTAACCTCTCTCACTCTTCCCTATAGAGGAATATCCCATGGCATATTCTCTTCTCTCTTTTATGCCATGTGAGGAATACCCATTCTACCCCTACCCAATTATCTCTTCTTTCTTTCTATCCTTGATAATTGGTTTTATAATAAACACTTCACAAAACATTTTCCAAATTGGCTATTTGAGTTGGTAAACCTTAGACTGATTAATATTAAGGTTTAGTGTGAAGTACAATTGGGGGTTTAGCAAGGTTAGGTATTTACAAGACCAACATCCAAAACTTGGGAAACATGTACAGTGCCTCTGGCGCGTCACCCACGCATTGACGCTTGGGCAACGTGCCGGGCTCGGTAAATATTTCCCAAGTTTGGGTCTTGGCCTATAAATACCCCCTTTGGCTCTTGTATTCCTCACCCCTTATCATTATTCTTTCTCTTTACATTATTTCTCTCTTATCCTCTAATTATATCTTGTGTTCCTAGTTAAACACACTAACATCTTTGAAAGAACACATCTCCTTGCAAGGGAAGAATCTCAATAACTTAATCCACTCTTGTGATTGTGTCGAGGGTCTTCTCTCTTATACCCTTTCTCTTACAATCGAGTCTCTAGGTTAGTTTAGGGCTTGGTTGAACAAACACTTATTCATTCATCCAATTGTTTGTAAGGGAAGTCTTGTGTCTTGGTGACCAAGCCTAGATCATTGGGGATCTAGTTGGGGTTTGATACTTCCGGTGGGAAGTTAATAACGCTCTAATTATACATATTTCTATATGCGTTATCTATGATTTTATGTATATATATTGATGAATTATATGAACTATTGATACTTAATAGAGTATATTTGATATTGTAGGGTGTCGTGGAAGAAGTGGAAGAAAACACGAAGAAATGAAGTTAAAACGAAGAAATAAACTCAAGTTAAGATCTCCCGACACCTGTCCACTGTTTTGGCCATAAATTGAGCATACAAACTCCGATT
The DNA here is from genome assembly GCA_014162995.1 of Artemisia annua. NCBI lineage: Eukaryota > Viridiplantae > Streptophyta > Magnoliopsida > Asterales > Asteraceae > Artemisia > Artemisia annua. Next base: position 5,977 of record LBNU01016471.1, on the reverse strand, counting down.
TAGTTGATTCAAGCGGCAACGGAAAGCTAAGAGAATTATCTACAACTTTCATGTTTGTGCCAAGAGCTGAAAACGACCACAAGTACGCCGGTTTTGCCAATTAGTGTGGCGCACTTTCAAGTACGGAGCACAATAAATCAAGTGCGGAGCACTTTACAAGTACGGCGGGCTTTGTTAGTAGGTGCGGAGTACTTCGACCCTGATCAGCTATAATGCATTAAATTGAGTTCCAAACCGATCATATACTCTCCTACTTGGTCCCCAAGTGTTCCTAAGCCTATATATACCCCATTTGGCCACAGGAACTCGTGTTAGATTAGTTAGAATAGTTAGCCATCAAAAACACAACTTAGAGGGTCAAGAGAACTAGGTGAGGGTCTTAGGATCCAATGATCCAAACACTCCTTGTATTCGTATTACTCGCATAAACGATTTGGTACATTTCTTTACTAATAATATTGAATATGTTTCTGAGTTTTATACGTTGTTTATTGGTTGGTTATGATATGATATTTAGACGATATTAGTAAAACTTGTTTATCCTTTGGTTGATCATTAGCAATTGAAGTAGGTCGAAAGGGTCAATTGTGTAGGGTTGATTTTGAGTCATTTTGGCCAAGCGAATCAATACTAGACTTGTGGAAATTGGATAGTAAATTGCTAAACAAACCAAGTGGAATGATGTTTAAGACCCTTCCTTATGTAGAAATGCCGGGTTGGGAGGAATTCATATGTATGCATATTCGATATAAACCATTCTTAATGCGCTCGTGATGATGTAGTCTATAGGTCGAAAGGATTCTATATCATTATTGGTAGATATGTTTGTTACGATTAATACACCAATAATTGTAACTTGCATGATTTTGTTTATATAAGTGTTGCTTTATCTTTATCTATCATGTTATGTGATCATGCTTGCTTTGCTTACACACGATTAGGCTATTTAATATGTGACAATCATTTGGCTTTGTTCTTGATAAACTCTTTGTTAATTGCTACAAATCCCTTGGAACGACCTAGTCTTACCTAAAAACCTTTACTATAGGGGTTCTACTTTACCCGTGTGTTTTGTGTATTAAGGAATCGGTAAAATTAGTATTATAAATTTAAAGCTTTCGAAACACATCAAAGTTTTTGGCGCCGCTGCCGGGGATTTGTTTTAGTTGTTTGCAGATTGTTTGCTAGTCTTGTACATCATTCGTGTGTTTGAAATTCCTTGAAATCTCTTAAAATATGTCTTCTGTTACTGTAAGTACGGCGCACTTCAGATGAAGTGCACCGCACTTTCCCTGTTCTCGTTTGCTATTTTGCAGATAAATCTTGTAAGTACGCCGGTTCTAACACCAAGGCCGACGCACTTTTGTCCTGTGATCAAAAGGTACTCTTAGCTAATTAATTTCAGTGGTAACAAAAACCCCAAACTGCTAGACTCAGGTATGTAATCATTTGGAATCATGTTTTATTTGATTATAAGCCTCGTAAATTTGTGAATAATTAGTTTGTCATTCAAATGGAAAAAACAAAAAGATTTTCATATTTGCTTTATTTTGCATTTCTGGCGTGTTACTGTTTATATAAATAATCATGCTTTTGTTTGTCTTATTGTTTTCTTTGCATTGCATCTGTTAAAACTTATAAAAAAAATATAAAAAAATTAATATAAATAAAAATCTCATACTGATGTACGACGCACATACTCTTGTGTGCGCCGCACTTTGGGTCCTGAGAAATAATTTTTTTTTGAATTCTTTATCATTATAGTTTTCTTTCAAGTTTTTCTGTTTTATGTTTGCATGTAGTTTGCATTTGTTGGATTGCTTGTGTGAGTGTGATCATTTGCATATTTATGTTATGTATTTAAAAAAAAATATAAAATCTAAAAAGAGTTTCTTGTTTTTCCTTTTTATTTTTAGTTTTTGTGTGCTTGTCTGACTATGTGAGTTTGCGTGATTGAATTGTTTGCTTACAGGTGTATTTAAATAAAAATATGAAAAGTTAAAAATAATATGTTCTGCATGATAAAACCGCCGCACTCAAGTTTGTGTGCAGCGCACTTTTGTCAACTTTTGCCGCGATCCTGTTTTGAATATTTAAAATAATAATAAAAAAATAGACTAGATGTACGCCGCACTTTCTTTTAAGTGCGACGCACTTTTGGTCTGCAAAAAAAAATATTTTTGTTTAAATTTATTTTCTTTGATAGTTTGGGTATTATGCTATATTGAAACAATATCTTAAATGAGTCTGTGCCTAATACTTTCAGTTTTTATTAGTAGCATAAAGAAAAATTTGAAAACCCAAAAATATTTTTTTTTTCTTTTCTTTTCGAGTTAAATTTTCTTTGTTATTTATTTTCTCATGATTAGTTAATATGTTTTTACTTCTTATCAATTTGTTTTGTGTGTTTGATTGGTATGTTTGTTTGCTTTTCGTTTGTGATCAATTAAACCAGCAAATGGAATTTTGCTAGAAGTGCGCCGCACTTACCCTTAAGCACGACGTACTTTCTTCATTAGTCCGCAAAAATAGTTTTGTTAATTATTTGTTTTATACCTTATATAATTATTATGTGTTTGTTTTAAAATTCGAAAACCCAAAAAGATTTTTTTTCGCCTTTATTTTTGCTTTCTGTCATAATAAAACCACCGCACTTTGTCTTGTGTGCGGCGTAGTTTCTATCTGCTAAAATTTGTCTACTATAATAATTAATTTTAATAAATAAAAGAAAATTAACATTGCAGTTCCATGAGTACGATGTGCGCCGTACTTTGCATTGTATTGTTTAAAAAAAATAAAAAGAGAAAAAAAATCAAAAATATATTTTATGAACTTTGTGGGTGTGTTCACTGTAAACCCTCACGAGACTATAACTCATCCACTCGGGACACCGAGGGGTTTAAAGGCTTGTTGCTTATGCTAAATGCAATCGTGGTGCCTACAAAACTCTGCTTTATCATTTTACGTTTTTTTGTAGTTTTTTGTTTATTTTGCAGATTAAATAAAAGTGGAGGTTGGTCGGATGGTTTGCTTAACACTTGGGAGGAGATATGATTGGATTATATTTGGTTGGATTCACATGCTTATGATGGCGTTTTGCTTAGCGTCGCATCTTTTCAGAATTCAGCCGATCACTAATAAGCCCGGGAAGTTTCGTTTCTCTTATATTTATTTTTCCCATATATCCTACTTTTAAGTTTATCTTTCTAATTACGCATATTGCTTAACTTAAGTGTGAGGGGGAAATGAAATTGAAAAATGAGACTCATTCTTATATTGATTAAAATTTTTTTTGCCCTTTTAGCTTATCTATTTTAAATTTTGTCACTTATGTTAATATATAAGAATAAAACTTAGTAAATAAATAAAGTTTTGAAATCAGAGATGTGTCCTGATTGATAGAGCAGATCCGACTCGGGATTGATGACATTACTTGTGCATTTATATCCCTTTACCACTAGCTGTGAGGATATTGAGCCTATATCGGCATATGTCTTTTATGCTTGATTTCTTTGTTTATGAGTGTGCCGGTGATTTATCGATTCTAGAACTTGTGCTTGAAATCATTACGAGACCACAGTGAGATCACATTCGTGTGATATAGGTATTTATAAATGATAAAGAGGCAACTTCAGATTTAACCCAAAAAGCCATTCCATTTACATATTATTTATTCTTTTAGCTAATTACACCGATTAGCTAACCACCTAATAAAACCCGTTGGTAGTACTCATCTTTAGTGCTAGTTACCCCTAGTTTAACACTCTGAGCAAATCCTTTCATTTCTTACATCCATTATAAAAATACAAAAATATATAACATTTAGCCTATCCTTACCCTTTCGAAAGTCTAAATGGTTGGTTGCTAGTTGCTTGGTATGTTTGGATGATTTTTGATTAATAGTTTGTTCGCACTTTGTTATGAGTGTTGTACCATTTCAACGAAGATGAAGAGGGCCCGCTTCGTATTTGTATTTTTTGTGGTGTGTGCTTATCCTAAGTGTGGGGGAATTGTTGATTTTGTGAATGTGGAGAAAATGATAAAAAATAAATGAAATAAAAAAAATGTGAAAAAAAAAGAAAAGAAAAAAAAAGAGTGATGAAGTATGAATAAGAGTTGGCATGTTGTTGTTGGCCAACTAGAGCGATTGTAGAGATATTCGATAACATCATGGTTTGTGGTATGTCGTGACTAGCAACATGAGTTTCTTGGACTTTTTCGACATTTCATTTTTATTTTAAACCAATTTCAGTAAATATTTCCCATGCCTCATCCATACCCTTATTAACCCTTAGCCTTAACATTATAACCCGAATAAAAGACCTCTTTTGATATTTATACTTGGTGCTTACGCCACGTCGGTGTAGTTTTGTTTCTTGTACAAGCTTATGGTAATTTAATGAATCATGTATGAGCAATTGAGTATGATTTCCTTATATTCTCCATCATATAAATATTGAGTGTGAGTGAATTATACTTTTCTTATTCGTGAGGTGCTTAGTCATGTTATGATAGCTCGAGGATCGTTATATGTCTCTGTTTAAGCATATTAAAAAAAATCCAAAAAATATTTTTCATAATTCTATTTTTGTTTTGTAAAGCTTATTTTTTCTTCTTTGCTTGAGGACAAGCAAACTCTTAAGAGTGGGGGTGCTTGCGCTTCTTGCGACTTTATTATAAAAACCAAAAATATTTTTCGATAATTTTAGACTATTTAAAAATTTTCTTTCCCTTCATTATTTAGGAACTTCTTTTGATTTTTCTTTTCTTAGTTTTGCTCAATGTTGCAAAACAAGGCCTAAAAGGCCGATTAATCGTCGATTAGGTGCTACAAGGCCACCAACCTTTGCGATTTGTGTAAATCGGTCAAACAACTCGGTCAACCGTAGTCAACGACGGTTAATGACGGTCAATGGTGGTCAAGCTTGCCCGAAAGCTTCAAACCTTGCTGAAAATACCCAAAACTCGCCGTAAAATTGTTTAATAAGTTATACTTGTTGATTATATCTATTTCAAAATGTTTTTTTATGAAAAATCTTGTCANCAACCTTTGCGATTTGTGTAAATCGGTCAAACAACTCGGTCAACCGTAGTCAACGACGGTTAATGACGGTCAATGGTGGTCAAGCTTGCCCGAAAGCTTCAAACCTTGCTGAAAATACCCAAAACTCGCCGTAAAATTGTTTAATAAGTTATACTTGTTGATTATATCTATTTCAAAATGTTTTTTTATGAAAAATCTTGTCAGTAATACCTAAAATTTTTCGGAAATATCTAAAACTTGCCGGAAATACAGAATACTTGTTGAAAATGTCAATCCGATTAATCATCGATTACTCCCGCCTAGACCGATTACAAGCTACAGGGGGGTCGACCGCCCGACTACTGATTCACGATTTTTGCAACCTTGGTTTTGCTTGAGGCAAGCAAAGGTTTAAGTGTGGGGGTATTTGATAACGCTCTAATTATACATATTTCTATATGCGTTATCTATGCTTTTATGTATATATATTGATGAATTATATGAACTATTGATACTTAATAGAGTATATTTGATATTGTAGGGTGTCGTGAAAGAAGTGGAAGAAAACACGAAGAAACGAAGTTAAAACGAAGAAATAAACTCAAGTTAAGATCTCCCGACACCTGTCCACTGTTTTGGCAATAAGTTGAGCATACAAACTCCGATTTAGTTGATTCAAGCGGCCACGGAAAGCTAAGAGAATTATCTACAACTTTCATGTTTGTGCCAAGAGCTAAAAACGATAACAAGTACGCCGGTTTTGCCAATTAGTGCGGCGCACTTTCAAGTACAGAGCACAATAAATCAAGTGCGGAGCACTTTACAAGTACGGCGGGTTTTGTTAGTAAGTGCGGAGTACTTCAACCCTGATCAGCTATAATGCATTAAATTGAGTTCCAAACCGATCATATACTCTCCTACTTGGTCCCCAAGTGTTCCTAAGCCTATATATAA
>LBNU01016470.1:0-34412 GCA_014162995.1 Artemisia annua | reverse complement strand
AACAAATTTGATATAATGAACTTTGTATTACTAGAGAACCAACAAGCCTTAAGCAAGGCTTATACAATGTATTTATAGGGGAGTCCAAGGGTCTCAAGATTCATCACCATACTTTACACTACTAGCCCTTGGACTTCCACTTGTAGTAACATTACATCATAAACTTTCATAACAAAATGTTTAAACATAAAACATAATAACATAAACTAGCAACCTATCATAAACTAATGACCGACACTTGAATAACGTGAAACGTGTTCCTAACATTCATGTCAACTCATTGTTGTGATAGTATTTAGGTAAAAAGTCAAATTTCCTCTTAAAGCTTCATTGTTGGTTATCTGTTAAAAATTTCAGTTCATGGATCATCCAAATTAGTTCATCAGTGGTAAAAGTAGTTTAATATAGTTTCCTCATAGCTTATTACAACATAATCACTCAGTAAATTAGGATCTAATCTCAAAATAGTCAAAGTAGGTTCAAGTTTATAAAAAAGTCAAATGGCATAGTTAAGTCAGTTTCATCAAAATTGCAAGATTTTCCACAGTCTTATCTTTTAGTTTCAGCTTATGAGCTTTTGGATTATCAATATTTTGAAGCTCATATTTACTGGGCTATTTTTAGATTAATTTTAGAGATTTTTCTTAGTGCTTATTTCACCCCTTGTTTGGACATGTTTGCACTAAACCTCCCCTGTACAGGGTGAGTTTAGCTTTTTAACCAGGTTTCATAAGCTCATAGTTTGTTTATTATAGAAGCTTTTCCTGAAATTGTTGTTATTTTCATAAGCCCATTTGGGCAGTTCTTTATGTATGTGCTCACTGCTCATTTTCATGCTTATTCATGTGCTTAATTTATCTCATCAAATCTTCATCACTGAGTTGTCTACACTGAGTGATCAGTGTGGATAAGCACTTTCACAAGCTTCTCAAAAGCTTATCAGTGGGCCCCAGCTTGTGAGATTTGGCTTTTTGGGAAGCCCTCATAGCTAGCTTGATTGTTCAGAGCTTATTTTGAGCTTCTGAGCTCTTGCCCCTAGCTAAAAGTTGCTTTCAATAAGCTTGCAGGCCTGTATAGATTAACAGTTGGTTGGATTTGCTCATTTCAACTTATTAGCTTATTCATTCTGCTTTTCTCCTTTCTTTGGTTATTTTTACATCTATCTCACTTGTTTCAAGCTTATTTTAGTTGTGGCTGTTAGTTGTTAGCTTGTTAATAGCTTTTTAATTTCAAATCTTGTTTAAAAGCCTTTAAGCCAACTGTTGAGCTTAAAAGCTTTTACAGTGCTTAATTTTTAGTTTTAAAAAGTTTATCTTTGTAAAAGTTGTTTAAATATCAGTGTTTAATGTTTGTGTAAAGTAAAAATAAAAAAAAAAAATTAAAAAGAGAAAAGTGAGGCCAGTGGCATTCGAACCCCTGACCTCTTGATTGCCCAGACCATCAAAACCACACAAGGCACCATCTCCCCTATGTGTATTTATGTGTTTTAGATTTCCTTTCTTTTTTATATAGTACTCAGTTTCCATTTTAGCTTATTAAGCTTATCTTTATTTTCCAGCTTATAAAATAAGTTTTTTACCATTTTTATATTTTTCCAAGCTTTATTATACTAATAAGTATTTTTATAAAAAGTTTTAGAATTATTACTGTACATATACTATTTATTATAATTTAAATTAGTTTAATTAGTTATTAAATAGTTTTTAATTAATAATAATTAGAATGTTTACCAAATAATTAATTTTCTTTTTTCTAAAATTTTCTTTTATCACTAAGATTGTAAAAATATAATTTTCATATCCGTAGGCCTTTTAATTCTCAATTCTCACTTTTTGTTTCGTACGTTTACGTTATTTTAAATCTAACGTTCGTTTTTAAGTTTTAAACGTTTTCCTTTCACGTATTTGTTCTTATAGCTATTTTAAGCTCCTTCCTTTCATATTTCCTTAGTGTAATCAATCACAACCCTTTTCTGTCCAAATTCACTCGATCACAAATTCGTTTTTATACCATTCACACCTCGTCGGGACATAACGACCCGGGAAGAACTCCTATACTCCTCTTGGTTAGCATTGTGCCCTGGATTGCTTGACTTAAGTTGACCAATACCTTGGTTGACTTTAGTTGACCGTTTAGGACCAATCAATCTTTAAATACAATCTCATATTTTTTTTTAATTCAAGTTACTTTGTTGTTGCTCTATCTGATTATAAGATATCATATTTTTGTTTTCCATCACAATGGTTATTTACACCAAAGTAGACATGTGATGGTTATGGCAGTCTCTTTTTCCATTTTATAAGCGGAAAAACTCTACCCTTATGGCCAGTTAATTCATACGACCTATATGTGGTTCATATATGTGTAAATCATGAATCTTGATTTACAATTTATAAAGTGTAGGAGCCAAATTTGTTATTCATTTGGAGCAGTGTCTACTTAAAAATGGCATCCGAAATTTCGAATACTCAAAATTGAATAACGTGAGCTACAATAATGTGCATAATATAGAAAGCTTCAAAATAAATGTTTTAGATTTATACCAGTGTGGTTGTTATGGTGTTCATATAATAATTTGTAATATGACTATTTTTTTTCTTTTTTAGATTCATAGCAAATTTATAATGAAAAAAGGTTTCATTTCAAAAGTTTGCTCTAAATCTTCAAGAAAACTTACATATTTCGACGTAATGTTGATGTAGCACCTAAATTGCACTATGCGATAATTACAAGAAACTAAAAACTTTGAAATTTAGATTGCTATTATTTTCTTGGAAAAAGCAGCTTAACTGAAAACCAACATAAAAGGATGTAACATTTTTTAGCACTTACCTACTTTTTTAGATGTTGTGTGGCGAAAATTTATGTTTGATTATTGCAAAGTAAGTTACCACGAAATGTGATGTATATGGTTTCGGGGTAGTGTTGATGTAACTGATTACCATAAAGAAGCCAGTAGAAATAGAATTTAGAAACAACAATATCGTATACTAGATATCAACAAAAGTGTAGAGTACATAAATGGAATTTGAGGTTTTGGACCGAAGACTTCCCATGGATTTCGATATTGAGATTACGAAGGTTCTCCGCATAACCATCAATCGTACACACAAGACCGATATCGTTCGACCTAACATGAATGAAGTGGTTCGGTTGCTAAACGTTGCAGGCTCTACCAACCCCAATTCTTGAAAGTAAAATTAAAACTAGAAAATAGCTTTCCTTAGGGCTCGAAACAATGTAGCATGATCGCAATAACTAAAAGGGTAGTAGTACCAAATAGCACATACCATTTAAATAGCACGGATGTGTATATTTTAGATCTTTAAATATAATCTCATGTTTTGTAATACGAATAATGTTGTTGTTGCTTTATACGATAACAAGATGTCATATTTTTGTTTTCCATCATGATCGTTATTTACACCAAAGTAGACATATGAAGGTCATGGCAATCGAATTTTCCATTCTGGAAGCAAAAAACTCTACCATTATGGCAAGTACGATCTCTATTTGGTTCACGTACATGTAAATTCTGAATCTTGATTTACAATTTACAAACTATAGGAGCAAAATTTTTTATTCAGTTGGAGCAGAGTGTACTTAAAACTATCACTCAAAATTTCGGATACCCAAAATTGAATAACATGAGCTACAATAATGTGCATAATATATAAAGTGTCAAAATAAATGTTTTAGATTTATATCAGTGTAGTTGTTATGGTGCAAATATAATAATCTGTGATATGAAAATTTATTTTTTATTTTATTTATAGCAAATTTCTAATGAAATAGGTTTCATTTCAAATTTTTGCTCTAAATCTTCAAGAAAACTTAAAACAGACATATTTCGACGTACTGTTGATTTAGCACCTAAATTGCTCTATACTATAATTACATGAAACTAAAAACTTTGAAACTTAGATTACTATTCTTTGATTGGAAAAAACATCTTAACGGAAAACCAACATAAAAGGGTGCCTCCCACTAAGCGCTTGTTTTTGTTCGAGTCTCGAGCTTGACTCCACCCTTATTTTCTAAGCAAAAAGGTGTTCATCCCTTCACTTGAAATCAACTGTGGGTGAAATCGGAAAAATCCACCATAAGGTTTGATATTTGCCACGGGGTAGGAAAATGATGAATTAAAATCATACCTTAAAGGAGATGTCATTTCCCTGCTTATCTTACCCGTTTTAGTTGATGGCTTTGATGACTGGCTCACTCTGTGATGACGTTGAATAATCGGCTTATAAACCACATTTGTCTCCTCGTCAATCACGGTAATTTCCAAGAGCTCTTTTTCAAATTTCTTCAAAAACTCGTCCACAGCTGGGTTGGTAGCTGGTGCTACATAAACATCATCGGGAGGTGTGATATGTATGGCTTGTGAGGTTAAAGGTTGCGCCATGTCATCCACAATTTTTGCAACCTGTATAGGAATATTAGCAAGATCGTTAGTAATAACAATAAAAGAAGAGTTAGAAGAGATACCATTATGTGTTGTAGTTAATTCGACATTAGCTTGCGGAATTACTTCTTTAACCCGTAAGCTTGTTGCTTCCATCTTCTTTGATTGATCTTTGCTCGCTTCTTCTTTCCTCACAACCTTCAATTAATTAGGATATGTAACCGGTGGCATGTACGGTTGCATCACCGGCTTTGTGTTAGGTTCGGCTTGTATGGTAGGCGTAAGTATTTGCCCAAGCCTTTCTACGTCCTCGACCGTAATTACCCACAGATCATTCATATCACATTTCTCCTGAACTTCCTCTTTCTCCTCTGCAGTGTTGACATCGACATTATCTATACCCTGTTCACAAACACTAGCAAAAACGTCAGTAACAAAAGAAATATGAAAGTTAAGAATATCCCCATTTTCATGGTCAACATCTCCAAATTCTTCATTATCACACCCATTATGAATCTCTTTCGTTTCATTATTTGAAGGTTTTCGGCTCCTGTTTTGAACAAGTCATCCAAGACTTTTGCTATCATCAATTCCTTATCTTCAGGTTGAGGATCATGTGTGTTTGTGATTTATCACCAAAGTCGGATGTGAAACCATGAGTCCGATCATTCATCTTATTTTTCCTTGGGCATTGCTTGGCCATGTACAACTCCTATTCTTCAATGGTCATGCTATCAATGTCCACTTCATCACATTCATTGGAAATTACAAAATTAACCTTGGTATCCGATTGACGAGATTGAAAACAAGGATCTCAAGGAGGTAATCTTATAGGAGCTTCGTTAGACAGGAAATCTTTCCAAAATTTATCATTCTCAATCTCCTCGTTGGAATTCGGATATTCCAAAACTTCATTTTTCTTATGGCGAAAAGGATCAAAATACGTCCTCTCACACCTTTTAGAAATGTCCATAATCTTTGGACTGGGAAATGCATAACCGGCTTTGATGTATGGTCGTGGAGTTTGAGAGGAAGGTTCTAGAGGAGTTAATCTTGTAGGAGCTCTCCTTGATCAAACATTTCTTAAATGTCAAAACTCTATTTGTTCTTTCACGTTCATACTCCAAGTATTCATTTATTGACATGCTATTAATATCCGGTTCCATCTCCATGATTTCTTGAAATACGAAAAAGAAACTGATGAGACGAAAAGTGTTACGCTTTTAGGGGGTCATTTTAGCCCTAAGTCGTGATAATATGATCAAATATTACCTCAAATCGTTTCTTTTGTCAATTTAGGTACTTTGGAGAGGAATTCTGGAAAAGGAAGCATTTTGGACGTTTTTGGAGCATAAAAGTGAAGAAAACGACAAAGTCAAGAATTCAAGCTGGAACAGTACCTGACGGCGTCAAACATCACTAGGTGACGCCGTCACTCATTGATAAAGAGGTGGATAGTTACTTTACACTTGACGGGCCAGAGAGGAATTTTGGAGTTTACACGTGACGGCGTCACGTTTTATTTCACCAAGGGCGTCACTTGTTATCACAAAGAGAGACGGCCCATAACACATTTACACCAGACGGCGTCAAGAGTGGATCTAGGCAATCAAGAAACCCTAAACACGGCGAGGTGACGGCGTCACGACCCAAAAGGTGACGCCGTCACCATTGTAAATCTATATATACTTTTCTATTTTTCATTCATTGAGGAGGACTTTTGGTAGGGAACTTAGGGTACGAACCCTAGTCGACTTTTACAGCATTTTTAGGGTTTTAAACCCTCTTTTCTTCCATTTTCAATTAAAGATAAGTTATCCTTTAATCATTCAATATGTCTATTTGTTGTTTGATTATATCGTATGCTTTTCTTTCCTTTAACATGCTAGGCTAGGTTTATTTGTGTTTGCTTAGATCTAATGAAACCTAGTTATTGATTATTGATTAATGGTTAGTCATTAATTGTTGTTGGGTGAATGTTTATCGATGTTAGGCTTAAGAAAACTGGCAATTCTCCTATATGGTAACATGCTTGAACGTCTTAAGAAACATGAATCGGATGTTGACTACGGGTTTAATGGTTGTATTTAATGCATAAGTGACTGTTTATAAGGCCTATGATAGGATGCTAAACGTGTCATCATAGGAAGAGATGGAAGCTTATAGAGTTGGGGAAGATCGTACACAGCCCCACGAATGGTATTAAGGAATGCAACCCGTCACCCACGCAATTGTAACAAACTTATCAATCAATAAAAGATAACTAGGAAGTAATGAAATCTAAGTAAACACGCTTTTCTCCATATTAGAAGTTCTCACATTTATTTTCTTGTTATTTTATTTTTATTGCATTTGTAGTTATTTGGGTACTAGCAACTAATTCCGCCCACTCTTCCAATACCCGAGATTTTTACTTGCTTTTCATAAAATATAAAAATACAAAAAGAATGATCCCTCACCTCTAGACCTAGTTTAATCAGTTTCAATCCTAACGAACACTATTCCCCAAGTAGAACGATCAATCCCCCGGTACTTGCGACTACACTATACTACGTCGGTCAGGTACACTGCCTGGTGGGGATTGCAAGCTTCTCAAGATCCTTTGAGAGGTAAAACCTTTTGCGTAGGCCGCAATCCACGCATCAGAAACAAAGAAAACAAAAAACACGGGAGAAAGAAAACCTTTTGCGTAGGCCGCAATCCTTTCTAGTGAGATTTTTATTTTATTTTTATTAGGTTTTCTTAAGTCTATCTATTTCTTCGTTTCTTTGTTCGTAACCATTACCATCCGCCATCATTGAAGGTGGTAATATCCTTAATCCCATCAAACCACCACAACAAAACCCACCACAACCAAACCAACCTCATAAAGCCCGCATTCTAGGAGAGTACTCCCGTCCTACCCACCAAGGCTATAAAAACACCATTTAGCTCACCCAAGGAGCCAATGTGTCTCCCTTGCGATCCGACACCATCCGGTTGGTGCAAAGCGGATGTGCATTCCATGGATTTCGTTCCGAAGATCCAAACCAACATCTCAAGGATTTCCTCAAAATCGTAGATTCCATAGACCTTGATGATGAACTCGAGAGACGACCCGATTGCGTCTCTTCCAATTCTCTCTACGTGACCAAGCTAGTCAATGGCTTGAGCGTTTACCCGCGGGATCCATCACATCTTGGGATGATCTCACCTCTAGTTTCCTTGCTCGATTTTTCCCACCTGGAAGAACCACCAAGTCAAGGAATGACATCTTGATGTTCCAACAACGTCAAGGCGAAACTCTTTACGAAGCATGGACTCGTTTCAAGGACTTACTTCAAAAAGTCCCTCATCATGGCATAGATCTTTGGCTCCAAGTCCAAATCTTCTATGACCATATCAATCTCTCCACGAGGCAAACCATTGACCAAGCGGCCGGTGGTAAGCTACGTGATCGAAGTGTGGAAGAATCATGGGAACGCATAGAAGACCTTGCTCTCTATGACAACGAAAGTTGGAATGATCCCCGTGATTTGAACAAAACGGTCAAGGCAATATCTTTGCCTTCGAACAATTCAAGCACTCCTAGACCTATTTAGTGGTTTTAACACTAAACCCTCGTTTGGTCTACGTAGGGTTTTCCCACATTTCTTAAGTATTTCTTCTAGTGTAGGTAGTACTATGGTCAAGTCCTACACAAGGGTGATGGTCACACCCTAGAAACCTGATAATCTAGAGTTCTAATGATCATGTACTAACTAGCAAATGAGGTACTAACCTAACTTCAATCCTACCAAAACGCAGAGATTCAACGATGGGCTAGAAAGATATCTACATAAAGCGATAAATAAACGAGGAACATAAATCAAAGCATATATAAATTCATAACTAGTCTAACACACAAGGTGTTTAACCTCTCATATTAATAAGTATAGGAAATACAATGTTCATGATCAAAGAAATAATAAACATTAGATTTGATACAGATACTTGATGTGATACTAAAACTATGAATGTACGGAATGAATTCTCCTATGGAAAGTCTTCTAGAACTGCATAAATTCGTCCTTCAATGAACCCTAATTTGTCCTCTTTGCCGTGGTATTGAGGGAATGATGAAAAATGCATAATTAGGGCCTGTATTTATAGGCTCGACTAAGTTACGGCGTAACCTTAAGTAAAGGCTTACGCCGTAACCCTCTTATAACTGGACGCCTTCAAGTCTTGGTAATAGTTACGGCGTAACCTCAGTTGTGAGGTTACACCGCAAAACTCTCGTTAACATTTTCTATGTATTTCTACGTTGTAACCCATTTGTTAAGGTCACGGCGCAACCTTCATGGTCACTGAATTTGGCTAAGTCTTTGGCGTAACCTAGTCGATGAAGTTACGCCGTAACCTTGTGCTGTGTTGACTTTAGTCTTCATGTGTTATCTTTAGTTACGGCGTAAGTTGAACGTTGTGCTTACGCTGTAACTTCCTTCTGTCCAGCAAGTTTAAGTGTAACTAAGTGTGTCTTCTTTCCAGATCCACGTTTTTTCGTTCCAATGCTCATTTATATCTTGAGGTGATATATAAAGCGATAAAAGTATATATCCATGTAAAACTACATCAATTACGAGCATAATTAGGGGAAACTGATACTAAAATATCCATACTATTTGATGTTATCACTGCAAATAGCTCTAAATTCAGCCTCAACTGTAGATATTGCTAATACGGATTGTTTCTTACTTATCCAATAAACAATATTATTTTCTTGTTACTTTACACTTTGCCCAGTCAAAGTCAACAAAAACTTTCAAGTTAAAATTTTTACTTCTCGTAAATGTTATACTTTTGCCAGAGATTATTTTAAATATGTTAACACTCTAAATGCCAACTTCAAATGAGATTGCATTGGAGCATGCATAACCTAACTAAGACAATGACTACATTAGCATATTATGTCTTGTAAAGGTTAAGTATCATTTTACCAATAAGTTTTTCGTAATTATTAACTCCAAGTAAAGATTGTCCTTATTAACAACATTTAACTTGTTTTTACTTGACACATTTATAGATGTAGTTGGAGTATCACTGGGCTTACATGCAAGCATCCCAAACTCAGCAAGCAACTCCAAACAATATATTTTTTTGTTTGTGTTAAACAAAGACCATTTTCACTTTCGAAAACTTTAATGCCCATAAAATATTTTAACTTTCTTAGGTCTTTAATAAGAAATTTAGTTTTAAAAAATTGTTTAACTTGTTCAATCTCAGTTACATTGTTTCAAGTAAAAACTATGTCATCAACATAAACAAGTCTCACAATAAAACACATCAGTTACAGACTTTTTAAACAAGGAAAACTCATTTTTACTCTGAATAAACCCATTTTCTTTCAATATGACAATTAATTTTTTATTCTATTTTCTTGAAGCTTGTTTTAATTTATAAAAAGACGTTGTCAATTTACAAACTCTATTATCGTTTTGTCAAAAAAAACCCTATGGTAACTTCATATAGACATTTTCAACAAGCTCACCATATAAAAAAACATTATTCATATCAAGTTGAAATATATGCCAACTATTATTCACAACAAGACTAAGAATACATCTAACTGTAACTATTTTTACTATAGGTTAGAATGTTTCTTCATAGTCTATGCCTTCTTTTTATTATAATATCTAAAAACAAGCATAGCTTTATACATTTTTATACTACCATCAACCTTATACTTCACTTTATAAACCCATTTGCATCCTATTGGCTTTCTGCTATTAGGTAAGTTAGTAACTTCCCATGTCTTATTCTTATTTAGAGCTTCTATTTCCTGATTCATAGCTTCTATCCACCTATTATTAGCTGATGCTTCACTAAAAGTCTTTGGTTCTAAAATTTTATATAAACTAGTAGAAAAACAAAATTTTCTTTGCTTAAGTTTGAATAGTCAACACTTTTATGTGTACCGTACTTAACTTTGTCATTTAACACATGCTTACTCAACTTAGTAGGTATTGTAGACATTTTACTATAGTTATCTCATTTTGAGACTTTGTAGACCCAGACAATTGACCAAAATTCCAAAGTCTTTATCTTAAAATCCAAGACAAAACAACCAAGTCACACATATCCCACTACTCTTGAAACAAAACATATTTTTCACATCTCATACACTTGTCATCAATAAAAGCTAATTTATATGTAAATTCCAAAGTCTTCATTTTGTAATTACCGGTTCCAATTAGTTTCGAAGAAATCAAAAAAGTACCATTTGTGTCACTATGTGTAAAAAAAATGGATCATTTACATGTAAATACAATTCACTACTACTTGTTTTACCGCAATAATTTTCTTATTCTTATCATCCTCATTCTTTTTACCATCGTCCACCTTTTTAACAATCTTAATATTGAAAAAAAAAATAATAAAATAAAGCAACAAACACAACAAGCAACAAGAATATAATCAAAAGATCAAACTCAAAACTCTTGAATCACACATAAACTACCAATCAAATCAACTCCTCAACTTCTCAATCAGTTAAACACTTGACCTGTCTACCAATTACTAAAAACCCTAATAAAAAACCTAAAAGAGGGTGCGCGAGGTTTTACAGTGCATGTAAAGCTTCCAAATCCAAATCAGATCAAGAAAATCTACCAAATTATGCACAGCGGACTCACCTGGGAAAAAAAAAGTTAATCAATAGTAAAAAATAACAGTTATAATTTTTTTTGAAACCCTAATTTCTAAAAATTAGGGGTTTTACTGAAAACCTTTTAGAAATAACAATTCAACCATGGATCTAACCACAGAGCAACAAATTAAACCCAATAACGTGAAAATTATGGTTTCATGCAGTAAACCCTAATTTTATCACTCAAGATCACACGATCTATACACCAGTAGACTCGAATCAACATCAATTAACTCAAAGAACAACTAATTTCAAAAAGCCACAAATTTTGAGAAACCCTTATTTTGAATCTTGATTGTTAACAAACAAAACCTTGATAAAACTGCGTATCACAACTATCCTGACTTTGATACCAAACAAAAAGTTTTAAAACAAACATCTTTTAACAAGAACACACAAAATTATTTAACCAACCACCCCTATTATTTTTTATAAATGCATATCAACTCTGCACAATCAAAGAGATGTTTTAAATTCAACTTACAAAAGAAAAGAATCAAGATTCGAAACAGATTACATACAAAAAACTCTAACACACCAAACACACAACTTTTAAACATACACAAAACTAAATAAAATAAAGTAGCGCAAAGTGATAATATCTTATATTCTTGCACTTTGGTCCTTCAACTTCAAACGCGAGCATACTCTGGGACTAATTTTCGAGCATAAGTTCCATATCAACCGTTTACTTTCACCAACCCGCTAAAAAAAGCAAACAACACAAAAGACTTTCTAGATATACAATAATGGCCCTTTAGCTTAATCTTTCAGTAAACACCTAAATAGACTCCAAAATCAAATCAGATTCTAATTTCATTTGAATCTCAAAAATTTTGTGAATCAAGTAAGATTAAAATGTTTGAATCCATGAAACCACTCAAAAATCTAAAAGAGTGACTAAAGTACTCGGAGAAAAGGAGGCGCTACTCTACCCAGGCGGGAACGCTTTTGCTGGCCCAATCCCCACGTTAGGCTTCGTCGCCGCAACTTCGTGAAGTGGCATTGTGTGTGCGTTTTTTCGATTAAATCTCGCAACACTACTCCAACATTCTTCCTTCTTGTATAACTATGTTTCTCCGCTATCCCCTTCCCGCTAAATACTCTTTTCACTCTAACATTTTGAAGATTATACAAACTAATAGAACTTGCCCTAAACAACTCTTAAGTCATAGGTTAACCTTTTCTTTTGTATTTAGCTATTACACTAAACTAGGGCTGAGCAAACGGACCGGACCGACCGACAAAACCGACCGGACCGGACCGGACCGACCACATTCGGTTCGGTCCTCGGTCTAAGCTTTTTGGCTAATTCGGTCCTCGGTCCGGTCCGGACCGACCAAAAACCCGAAAGAACTTGCCAAATCTTGCCTAATTGGACCGTGATCACCCTTACACTAAACAACAAAGTTCTTCCTTTAAGTATCAATCAATATGTAGCTTAAGTCCAAAAGTTCCATACGCTATTCCTGCAACTCTGACTATAATAACCACCATTATTGAAGAAAACAAATAAAATATTTCACCTAACATAAAAATAATAAATAAAACCAACATAAGGAAACCACATCGCATCACATAATCACCAAATAATCATAGCATTAAAGTATTAAACAAATAAAAATTAGATCTCATATAGAGTCTTATCATCTCACTTTTTATATACCACATCACATCACATCACACACACAAACAAACACACACACTCTTTGTAAAGGGAGGCCATCCATCACTTTCCCAATCTCTACATCCCGATCATCAACCACCGGTAAATTCTCATACTTATTTATCAGATCGCTTATATACACGTCTTTTAATTAACATAATCGTACCTGATTTGTGTTAGGTTTGCTGAATTTGATCACTGTATGTTGTGAATTAGTCGTAGATCATTAGGCGAATTTTATAGTATAGGTTTATATCTACGCTATTCGATGTCGTTTTGAAATGAATTTAGGCTTTGCTTATAGTTTTTAAGAGTATGATGAGTTTATTTTAGTGCGAATTGTTATAGCGTAAATGTGATTGTTGCGGTTATAGTATGCGTATGTGTCATTTTGTTAGGGATGATCATTAGGTTTGTTATCATTCATAGGCGTGTAGGTGTCGTTTTTTTGATGGTTTTAGCTTTGATTATATGAAGTATTATTGAATTGAAACTTGTATCGTTAGGTAATATTTGTGATTGTTAAGATTGTGAGTTTATAAGCGTGATTTGTGAAAGTGTTGGTGTGATTGTTGTCGTTATGTGGTTGAATTATCTTGGTTTGATGTGTAGGTGATTTTGATGCATGGACGAGCTTTTTTGTAATGTTGTTTGTGATGATTTTAGCTTTAGTTATTTGAAGTATTATTGAATCCGAATTGGTACATTTAAGTAATAAGTTTTTTATCTTCAGTTTGTAATACAGACCTAGAGCGTTAGGTTATTGTAATAGTTAAAGAGTATCAATTTAGTCGGTGTGATTTGTTAAAGCGTAAGTGTGATTGTTGTCATTCATAGGTTGGAGGTATACTGGTATACACTTAACGATTGGGTGCACAGACGTTGTTTTGTTATATTGAGTTTGACGATGATCTTATCTTTAGTTATGCGAGAGATTATGAAAATAAGAACATGTACGTATAGGTAATAAATTTTCAGTGTTTGTTTGAGAAATAGCTCTAGATTGTTAGGTTATTGTATTTGTTAAAGAGTGTGAATATTATTGTTATGAGTGTGACTGTTAAGGCGTTATATGTGATTGTTGTCGTTTATTGGTTGAGCTCTTCCTGGTTTACATGTAGTCGATTAAAAAACGTTGTTTGTGATGATTTTGGATTTAGTTATGTGAAGTGGTACGATTATGTAGTGAGTTTCTGTTGTTAGGTTCGAGTTGTTATAGCATAAATGTGATTATTGTTGTTTATTGGTTGAATTCATCATGGGTAACATGTAGGCAATTCGATGCACACACGTGGTTTTAATGTATTGTGGTGTTTGTGAATTGTGATACTATTTGAAGGCACTTTAGTTATTGGTGAATTTGTTTTTATACAGGTTAGGTGATATTGTTTCGTTCGGGTGAGTATTTGATGGGTAAAGGAGCCCAAAACTATGGGAAGAAAGACGGAACAGGCAAAACTTCGTCCTCTGATCCGGATAGTTATGCTGCTTGGGCAAAAGAAGTAAGTGAATGTGAAGAGAAGTTTAAGGTCGATAGGAAAAATGGTTTATCCTATGCTGAAGTTGAGAAGCGTTTGAAGCTTTATGGGTTAAATGAGCTGGAGAAGCACGATGGGCCATCGGTTTTCCGTCTAATATTAGATCAGTTCAACGATACGCTAGTTAGGATTTTACTTGTTGCAGCTGTCATTTCTTTTGTTTTGGCTTGGTATGATGGTGATGAAGGTGGGGAGATGGAAATTACGGCGTTTGTAGAGCCTCTGGTAATCTTTTTGATATTGATTCTTAACGCGATTGTTGGTGTTTGGCAAGAAAGTAATGCTGAAAAAGCTTTAGAGGCTCTTAAAGAAATTCAATCAGCACAAGCAACTGTCATCCGCAATGGTAAAAAAATTTCGGATCTACCCGCAAAAGAACTTGTTCCAGGTGATATCGTGGAGCTACGTGTTGGGGACAAAGTCCCTGCTGATATGAGGGTCTTAGAGCTAGTTAGTTCGACCCTTAGACTCGAACAGGGCTCCTTGACTGGTGAAAGTGAAGCTGTTAGCAAAACTAGTAAACCTGTTACTGAGGATACTGATATCCAAGGGAAGAAATGTATGGTGTTTGCTGGGACAACAGTTGTAAATGGAAACTGTTTTTGTTTGGTTACAGATACAGGGATGCATACCGAGTTAGGAAAAGTGCACTCCCAGATCCACGAGGCCTCACAAAGTGAAGAAGACACACCATTGAAGAAGAAATTAAATGAATTTGGAGAAGTATTGACCATGCTAATTGGATTAATATGTGTTTTGGTTTGGCTTATAAATTTGAAGTACTTCCTCTCTTGGGAGTACGTTAATGGCTGGCCAACAAATTTCAAATTTTCGTTTGAGAAGTGTACCTATTACTTTGAAATTGCTGTCGCATTGGCGGTTGCTGCTATCCCAGAAGGTTTGCCTGCTGTCATTACTACTTGTTTGGCTCTTGGTACTCGTAAGATGGCACAAAAGAATGCTCTTGTCAGGAAATTACCTAGTGTCGAGACTCTTGGGTGTACAACTGTGATCTGTTCTGACAAAACCGGAACTCTGACCACTAACCAGATGGCTGTGGCTAAGCTTGTTGCTATGGGTCATACAGTGAATGCTGTGCGAACGTTCAACGTGGAAGGGAGCACTTACAATCCGTTGGATGGAAAAATACAAGACTGGCCAGCTGGGAAAATGGATGCTAACCTTCAAACAATTGCAAAGATTGCTGCTTTGGCTAATGATGCCAGCATTGAGAAATCTGAAAAAGGCTTTGTTGCGGGTGGAATGCCTACTGAGGCAGCACTAAAGGTACATTAAATAGTACACGTGGCTAAATCGAGCACTTTACTTATAAATTGGTTGATTTGTGTTTTACTCTACCTCAGTCTGGTCAAATCGGACGTCCATAGAGTATCTAAAATGGGAATGGGTCAAACAGGTGTAAAGGTTGCGCAAAATTATTTTCTAACTCATACAACCTCCATAATCTTTTCATTTAAATATAGAGATATCCTGATAATATATTTTTTCAACCATAGTTGACGTGTCAACTATGTATAAGATTTGGACAGAAAGTGTTAGCGAGTCAACCCAATCCAACCGGTCCGTTTTGACCCGTACTAACATATGATATGTTTCAAACTAAGCCTGGTCAACGTTTTGACCACTTACCCACCTTCTAATCTTGTCACCACTAGCTAGAAGTTAAACACAAGTCTTGTTTTTTATTCTCATTAGACAGACACTCTTCTTTGTACACAATAGCCACTTTTGTGACACAGCCACACAGGGCACCTACCCTTTCCGCATATGTGTTTCATAGGATTATATATTGGGAACGAACAACAAACTCAACCCGCCGTTTCTGTTTAGGTTCTTGTTGAGAAAATGGGACTTCCTTCTGGTTTGGATTCTAGTTCATCTACAACTTCCAGTGACCTCATGGGTATGTCACAATGCCTTTCTTCGTTGTTTCATTTTTTCTTGTTTATGCATATCTGCTAATCCATTCTCTTGTGACCCTGTGAAATAAAGGTTGTTCTCAGGCGTGGGTTAAAACTGGGAGCAGGATTGCCACTCTTGAATTTGACCGTGATAGGAAATCCATGGGTGTTATTGTGTCCTCAAACTCTGGAAAAAAATCTCTACTTGTAAAGGTAACACATCTCACATTTTCATATCTACTATAAAATATACAATAACTTTCTACTTTGAAGGCTGTTTGTAGATAAAATGTTGCTGAAATATGTGCTGATTTTTTGACAGGGTGCTGTTGAAAATTTGTTGGAAAGAAGTTCCTACATACAGTTGCTTGATGGTTCTGTAGTTGAGCTTGACCAGCGGTCAAAATCAGTAATCTTGGACAGTCTTAACGAAATGTCATCAAGTGCATTACGTGTTTTGGGTTTTGCATACAAGGATGATCCTTCAGAGTTTGCTACATATAATGGTGATGAAGACCATCCTGCTCATAACCTTTTACTTAACCCATCTAATTACTCTTCAATCGAAAGTAATCTGACCTTTGCGGGCTTGGCGGGACTGCGGGTGAGCTTTTTAATACATATCAATTTCGAATTTAACTTAGTTGTATTAAAGAATTTTCAACTGAATTGCTGTATTAATGTTGTAAGGATCCTCCTCGTAAAGAGGTTCGTCAAGCTATTGAAGATTGCAGAGCTGCTGGAATTCAAGTAATGGTTATAACGGGAGATAACAAGAATACAGCAGAAGCAATTTGCCGTGAGATAGGTGTGTTTGGACCAGATGAGGACATCAGCTCAAAAAGCATAACAGGAAGAGAATTTATGGAACATCGTGACGCAAAGAGTCATCTTGCACAGAAAGGAGGACTCCTTTTTTCGAGGGCTGAACCACGTCACAAGCAAGAGATAGTGAGGCTGCTAAAGGATGCTGGTGAAGTGGTCGCAATGACCGGTGATGGGGTGAATGATGCACCCGCATTGAAGTTGGCTGATATAGGAATTGCAATGGGCATTGCTGGGACTGAGGTATTTCACTCTTAAATATATTTGTGCAACTACTTGCATTTTGATGACACTACTGTTTATAGTTCTAATTGAAAAGACGGATATTATCTATTCGCACGTGCAAGATTATATGCTAGTCTTATTTTAGCGTTGCACGTGTGATAAAAAATAATACATTGATGAAACTTCGGGGAGAGATGGAATGGGAACCTTGATTATCTATTTGCACATGCAAGATTATATGCTAGTCTTATTGTAGCGTTGCACGTGTGATTAAAAATAATACATTGATGAAACTTCGGGGAGAGATGGAATGGGAACCTTGATTAAGGGGGTGTTTCATATATGTCAATGGAACCAAGGAAGTGGAAATGATACACAAATAAACACCACCTAAAGTGTAAGATATGGAGATTGATTCCCGGGCCCACCATTACCCTATTTCAAAACTTTAATACTGCAAATTTAACAATCCAACCAAACAATAGATAAATCTTTCATTAATACTATAGTAACCAATTTCAGTATGCACTCTATGGAGGAGATAGGTGAAGCCAGCTATGGTTTACATTAAATATATATGGTTATAGAAGCCAATTTTAGTGTGTGCAATCACGTGAAGCAATTGCATGTTTCTCGTATTGTCTTCTGGCTCAAAGGTCAAAAGAAATAATTGTAATCACAATCCATACTCATTTTACTGATGAAATAACTTATCAGTCCATCACTTGCTTGTTCATGTATGCTTCGTGATGTGGTCTCATAAAGTGTTAATATTAGTTATTATTCTGATTGAGATATAATCCAACTTTCAGCAATTTATGCATCTCTTGAATCTTTTGTCCAGGTTGCAAAGGAAGCTTCTGACATGGTTCTTGCAGATGATAATTTTAGCACAATCGTGGCTGCAGTTGGAGAAGGCAGATCCATTTACAACAACATGAAGGCCTTCATTCGGTTAGTTTTTCTTTTTCTGGTTTATTGCTTCTCTATTCCGCTAAACCTCACCAAATCGGTGTATACTTCACATTGTACCTATTAGAGTTTAAAAGCAGTTGGGGGACGTGGTACTAATTTCATTTTTTCCACCTGTCACAGGTATATGATTTCTTCAAATATTGGCGAGGTTGCTTGCATATTTTTAACTGCTGCCATCGGGATTCCAGAAGGCCTGATTCCTGTTCAGCTTCTATGGGTCAATCTGGTCACTGATGGACCCCCTGCAACAGCTTTGGGATTTAATCCACCTGACAAATACATTATGAAAAAGGCCCCTCGCAGGAGTGACGATTCCTTAATTAGCCCTTGGATTTTATTTCGGTATCTGGTAGGTTTTTCTCTTGCACCAAAAGTTTTGTATGGTATGCATTGGTAGGAAAACAAGTTTATTAAAAATCGTTCTAAACTTTGATACTTAGACCACCCTCAACGGCTCGTTGGTTTGGCCAACCAAGCGTCACTTAAGTGACACCAATGGCACGGGTGTGTCGGTTGGTCCTGCTTCGGTTTGGCGACGAGCAAGGGACGAAGTGGTGCGGGGCCATTTATTTGTGTGTGTGTTTTGTGGGGTATATTTGTGTAATGACACAGAAAGAGACGCACCACCATTGGCAGGGGTGTGTCAGTTTGGGGAGTGGTGATGTGTGGTGTTGAGGTGGCACAACTAACACACAAACTGACGCGTCACGGTTGGGAGTGGTCTTAGGGGGTATTTGGCATCCTTTTTGGACTACATGATTATTACGTTTTTAAGCCACAAATAAGTTTAAGTGTTCAGGCGGAATGTTTGATTGAAACTGATCATGATTATCTTATTATCGGGGTCAACTAATCTGTTCCGAGTAGCTGTGGCAAAACTTATACTGATTAATTATTGATCATCACATCATCAAATAACAAAAACACATCCAAGCACATGCCTATCTTTACAGCCAACCATCTGATTATGTTAATTCCTAGATCACATAATCGCTTTCAAAATGCAATGCCAAATACCCTCTTAAAAATGTATAGTCATACTAATATTGGGATAGAAATGCAAAACAAATAGACTTACCTTCTCCGTGTTTTCTATTGTGCAGGTGATTGGACTCTACGTCGGGTTAGCAACTGTGGGTGTTTTCGTCATCTGGTACACTCAGAACTCATTCCTTGGCATTGACCTCAGTGGGGACGGTCACAGTCTTGTTACCTTCTCCCAACTCAGAAACTGGGATCAGTGTAAATCTTGGGAGAATTTTACCGCCTCGCCTTTCCGAGCTGGAGATCAAGTGTTCGATTTTGGATCTGATCCTTGTGACTACTTCCGTACTGGAAAAGTCAAAGGGATGACCCTCTCCCTCTCTGTGCTAGTCGCAATTGAGATGTTCAATTCCCTAAATGCCCTCTCGGAAGATGAGAGCCTGCTGACCATGCCACCATGGGTTAACCCGTGGTTGCTTCTTGCAATGTCAATATCTTTCGGACTACACTTCTTGATTCTTTACGTCCCTTTTCTTGCCCAAGTTTTCGGGATTGTTCCACTAAGCGTGAATGAGTGGCTGTTAGTATTGGCTGTTGCTTTGCCTGTTATCTTGATTGATGAGATCCTCAAATTTGTCGGTCGGTTGACAATCGGGGCTCAAACAAGGTCAAAGTCATCTAAGCACAAGGCAGAGTAATTTCTGCCCAAGCAAGAGAAGGTCGTATTTAAATTAGTGAACTGACGCTCTAATATTTCTTATAACAATCCCATTTTTAGCGACTGGTCATGTGGCATTAATCTCTTATATGATATAGTTTTGATATAAGTTAGAAGCAATTTTTATCCAAGTTTTCAGTCTTGTTAGTTTTTGGAACAAAACTGGAACAGTCATTTATTCTGGTTAAGGCCTTGGTTGCGAACTTGTGCGTATTCTGGTCAAACTTATGTTGCTAACTTGCTATGATGTTATTTTGTATCCATGATAAAATAATAATGTTCTTTTTTTCTTAATTTAAGAGTTTTCAGAAAGATGTCAATAAAATGTTGACCGTTCACAGAAACAGTCTAGCAACATCATTATTGATACAAGTTATGCATTGTTTTATGAGCAATGTCATTACATTTATCGAACACAATTACGTAATACAAGCATTTATCCTACGATTTGCCACAATTACAACAATGATACTCGATCCCTCTTGTGTGCGGGATATGAGGGAGGTATGATGAAGATAGTTGTAACCTTACCAGTCCCAAGGATTAGTTAGACATTTACTTAACTTGGTTATGTTAGGCCTTTTCTACTGCAATCAATAACGTAATGTGTTTGTGTGTCTTGTCTGTCTCCTTCTCACGAAAACAATTCTACCCTCAAAATACATTATTGATTTTGGTATAAAAGGCACAACATAACCAAGTTCAAATTGGTATCAAAGCCAAGGTGAAGATGGATCCAATGAGCACTTCGTTAGGCCATGTTTCACTACCAAAACTCAACAAGTTGAAATACAATAACTGAAGCATAACAAGTTGAAATACAATAACTGAAGCATACAAATTCGAGCGTTGTTGGGCGCGCAAGATGTATGTGAATCTGTTACAACTGGGTATGAAGAACCAAGTGCAACTGAAATGGGTGCAATGTCTGTGAATCAGATGAAGGCATGGAAGGAGAAGTACATGAAGGATAAGACCTCTCTGTATCTCTTGTTTCAATCGGTTGGCGAGTCGGGGTTCGAGAAGATTGCTAGTGCTACAACGCAAAAAGAGGCATGGTAAACGTTAGAGAAGGTGTACAAAGGGACTCACCAAGTGAAGCAAGTGCGGCTCCAAACTCTGCATGGTGAGTTGGAGGCCATGAAGATGAAGGAAACATAAGGGGTATCAGATTATATCACCCGTGTGCAAACGGTGGTGAATCAACTAAAGTGAAATGGTGAAACTCTAACCGATTCAAGAGTTGTAGAGAAGGTTTTGCGGTCGTTAACCGAGAAGTTTGAGAATGTGGTTTGTGCTATTGAAGAGTCGAAAGATATATAAGACATAACCATCGATGATTTAGCGGGTTTGTTAGAGGCACACGAGCAAAGAAAGTTGAAGAAGCAAGAGTCACTTGATGTGGCTTTGCAAACAAACGTGATAGTAAAGGATGTAAAATGTATGTAGAGAGTAAACAACTTTAGAGGATAACCATCATGAAAGGCAGCAACCAACCCAATTTCAACAAAATTACCGTGGTAGAGGACGTGGTCGTGGTAGATGTTGAGAAAAGTGACCGGATTAAAGTAAAACCACAACTAAAATATGAAATGCAATAAAAAATGACATGAATTTAATGTGAAAAACCATAATATGGTAAAAACCACGGACAAAGAAATATATATTTCACTATGTAACTCTATTTATAAAGATAAACACCATTTAGTAGTTATATCTCTTATACTAGAAGATATTCCAAACTCTAGCTTTCGCAGCAGAAACTCGTGTTTGGTAGAGTGGAATGGAAATGTGAAAACCAAAAAGGAAACTAATTCCTACATTTGTTGCGCTAAAGAATGAAAACATGGGATCCATTTTCTTTCCCTAATCCATTTCCTTGAAATATGTGGAGAAAGGCAAGGAATCAATATTTATAATCAATATTAGAGGTATACATCCCGTTAGTCACGTGCATTGCACATTCAATCTTTTAGACACCCTTAACGGCGATTAAAACTTTATATAGATTGGCTTATTTGTGTTGATGTTTATCTCTAATGAAGGTAATTCTTCTTATACTCCCTCCGTCTCATATTTATTGTCCATATTTTCTTTTATGGATGTTTCAAATTAATTGTCCACTTTTCATTTTTAGTAAGAAGAAGAGAATTCAGTGGAAGAATATTCTACTTGAGTGGTTGAGAATTATGATGGTCCCATTTTTATTAAACTTTGTAATTCTTGTCTCCTGACAATAATTTTGAGACGGAGAAAGTATTATTTTAGTTTTCCTCATAGATCCAAGATATACTCTAGAAGAAGCGATTTTTGATACCCTAGGCAAATTGGTCAAGAAAATGTTCATATGAAACTTGCAATATGTTGTTTTGCGATCTCTTTTCACACAACAGAAATATAGCTTTTTTATGAATTAATATATTTTGTTGGGCTTTGGTCATTAAGTAGCAACAAACTTTTTCAAATGTACCGATTTAGTACGTGAACTCTGAAAAAGTTGTGTAAATGTAACAAACTATCATAAAGTGTTCCAATCTGCACATTTTGATGATGTATCATACATGAAAGTCTGACACGTGAACCATTTATAACATGACATGTCATCAAAATGTGCCGATTGGAACACTTTATGAAAGTTCGTTACACTTATACAACTTTTTAAGAGTTCACGCATCAAAACGATACAATGAAAAAAGTTCGTTGCTATTTAATGACCAAAGCCCTGTTTTGTTTGTATCTTAAGACATGTATGGGATGGTTTAAAACTTTAAATGAGGGTCCTGAAATCAAAAAGCTTTAGGAAATAAACGAAAAAAGAATCAAGAGTAAAACTTGTGCGCCAATCTGTTGTGTTTACTTAGACGTAATCAATGTTTATTAATGTGATTGTTTTTGATGATACAAAACTGTTGTTAGATGATGTTTTTAACATAAAAACAAAAAGAAAAGAAAAGAATCAATTCTCAAATCCATTCACGCACTTCATTCTTCGCTTATACCAAATAGTGGAATCATAGAATATAACTACTTATTTCACTTTTGGTGGCTTCAACTATAACCCCAGCTCTCTTTATTGGTTCGAGGAAGACTTATTATAAATTCATTGAATGAACAATTCAAAAAAGAAATCTTTCTGTGAGATTCCAGGTATTCTATAGTTCCTTCCCGTGTCAATTGCCAATTCTTGGTCATTGAGATTCATGGCGATTTGGATGTTTATTTAGGTTTGGAACCCTTTATTTTTGCCCTTTTCAAATAAATTTCTTATTTCTCATAGTCATTCTCATTTTATGTCATTCCATTTTGTACTGCAATTCTATTATATGTGATTTAGTCATACCAAACACTCCCTTAGAAGATTTAGTGATAAGAATGAACCATGAATTTATTGCTTTTTATAGGCAAATTGCTTGACTTGTGACATAATGCATGACAATGACATCATTCAAGTTGCAACCAAGTTGTGGTGTAAGATTCTCATCAATTATTCTATGCTTGCATACAATGTATCTTGCTACAATTTAATAATCTCCCACTAGAAGAATCACTACACCATTGAAGACAATTGGCGGGGACCAAGCCCCACCTTTACGCGGCGACATGTCCCCGCCAAAGACTTTCCGCGGGGACATCTCCCCGCCGAAAGTTCACCGCGAAAACCCTGTCGCTGTTACGTTTTGGCGGGGACACTGCACACTTTCCGCGGGGACGAGTGGGTCCCACATCGCTTTGTCTGGTCAAACAATGCCAGCGTGTCATCAATGTTTTGGCGGGGACATGTCCCCGCTAATAATGCGCCACCATGAAAAGTGGCACACACTTTCAGCAGGGACATATCCCCGTTGAAAGTGAGTCAAAAAAGAAATTATGGCACACTTTCCGCGGGGACATATCCCCGCTAAAAGTTAGACACCCAAAAAAATGTGCCACATTTTCCGCGGGGACATGTCCCCGTAGAAAGTGTAATACCAAAAAATTATTACATACTTTCGGCGGGGACATGTCCCCGCTAAAAGTGGATAACCCATTTTACAGCAATTGCTGCAAAATGGGTAATTTCCAGATTTTTTCCGGAATTTTTCCGGAAAGAAATCCACAACATTACACCACAACCTGTATATCCCAATTAATGCTACAATACACCACAAAAGATACTCACATCACAAATTCGCCAAACAAAATATCATACATATCCAAATTCGATAAAAGTTTACATATGCAAAAAGTCATCTTGCACAGAAAGGAGGACTCCTTTTTTCGAGGGCTGAACCACGTCACAAGCAAGAGATAGTGAGGCTGCTAAAGGATGCCGGTGAAGTGGTCGCGATGACTGGTGATGGGGTGAATGATGCACCCGCGTTGAAGTTGGCTGATATAGGAATTGCAATGGGCATTGCTGGGACTGAGGTATTTCACACTCTTAAATATATTTGTGCAACTACTTGCATTTTGATGACACTACTGTTTATAGTTCTAATTGAAAAGACGGATATTATCTATTCGCACGTGCAAGATTATATGCTAGTCTTATTGTAGCGTTGCACGAATGATAAAAAATAATACATTGATGAAACTTCGGGGAGAGATGGAATGGGAACCTTGATTATCTATTCGCACATGCAAGATTATATGCTAGTCTTATTGTAGCGTTGCACGTGTGATAAAAATAATACATTGATGAAACTTCGGGGAGAGATGGAATGGGAACCTTGATTAAGGGGGTGTTTCGTATATGTCAATGGAACCAAGGAAGTGGAAATGATACACAAATAAACACCACCTAAAGTGTAAGATATGGAGATTGATTCCCGGGCCCACCATTACCCTATTTCAAAACTTTAATACTGCAAATTTAACAATCCAACCAAACAATAGATAAATCTTTCATTAATACTATGGAGGAGATAGGTGAAGCCAGCTATGGTTTACATTAAATATATATGGTTATAGAAGCCAATTTTAGTGTGTGCAATCATGTGAAGCAGTTGCATGTTTCTCGTATTGTCTTCTGGCTCAAAGGTCAAAAGAAATAATTGTAATCACAATGCATACTCATTTTACTGATGAAATAACTTATCAGTCCATCACTTGCTTGTTCATGTATGCTTCGTGATGTGGTCTCATAAAGTGTTAATATTAGTTCTTATTCTGATTGAGATATAACCCAACTTTCAGCAATTTATGCATCTCTTGAATATTTTGTCCAGGTTG
The DNA here is from genome assembly GCA_014162995.1 of Artemisia annua. Classification (NCBI taxonomy): domain Eukaryota; kingdom Viridiplantae; phylum Streptophyta; class Magnoliopsida; order Asterales; family Asteraceae; genus Artemisia; species Artemisia annua. The sequence goes on along the minus strand of LBNU01016470.1, from coordinate 9,273 downwards.
CAAAGGAAGCTTCTGACATGGTTCTTGCAGATGATAATTTTAGCACAATCGTGGCTGCAGTTGGAGAAGGCAGATCCATTTACAACAATATGAAGGCCTTCATTCGGTTAGTTTATCTTCCTTTTCTGGTTTATTGCTTCTCTATTCGCTAAACCTCACCAAATCGGTGTATACTTCACATTGTACCTATTAGAGTTTAAAAGCAGTTGGGGGACGTGGTACTAATTTCATTTTTTCCACCTGTCACAGGTATATGATTTCTTCAAATATTGGCGAGGTTGCTTGCATATTTTTAACTGCTGCCATCGGGATTCCAGAAGGCCTGATTCCTGTTCAGCTTCTATGGGTCAATCTGGTCACTGATGGACCCCCTGCAACAGCTTTGGGATTTAATCCACCTGACAAATACATTATGAAAAAGGCCCCTCGCAGGAGTGACGATTCCTTAATTAGCCCTTGGATTTTATTTCGGTATCTGGTAGGTTTTTCTCTTGCACCTAAAGTTTTGTATGGTATGCATTGGTAGGAAAACAAGTTTATTAAAAATCGTTCTAAACCTTTGATACTTAGACCACCCTCAACGGCTCGTCGGTTTGGCCAACCAAGCGTCACTTAAGTGACACCAATGGCACGGGTGTGTCTGTTGGTCCTGCTTCGGTTTGGCGACGAGCAAGGGACGAAGTGGTGCGGGGCCATTTATTTGTGTGTGTATGTGTGTGTGTGTTTTGTGGGGTATATTTGTGTAGTGACACAGAAAGAGACGCACCACCATTGGCAGGGTGTGTCAGTTTGGGGAGTGGTGATGTGTATGTTGAGGTGGCACAACTAACACACAAACTGACGCGTCACGGTTGGGAGTGGTCTTAGATTTGGCATCCTTTTTGGACTACATGATTATTACGTTTTTAAGCCACAAATAAGTGTTCAGACGGAATGTCTGATTGAAACTGATCATGATTATCTTATTATCGGGGTCAACTAATCTGTTCCGAGTAGCTGTGGCAAAACTTATACTGATTAATTATTGATCATCACATCATCAAATAACAGAAACACATCCAAGCACATGCCTATGAGCCTATCTTTTTACAGCTAACCATCTGATTATGTTAATTCCTAGATCACATAATCGCTTTCAAAATGCAATGCCAAATACCCTCTTAAAAATGTATAGTCATACTAATATTGGGATAGAAATGCAAAACAAATAGACTTACCTTCTCCGTGTTTTCTATTGTGCAGGTGATTGGACTCTACGTCGGGTTAGCAACCGTGGGTGTTTTCGTCATCTGGTACACTCAGAACTCATTCCTTGGCATTGACCTCAGTGGGGACGGTCACAGTCTTGTTACCTTCTCCCAACTCAGAAACTGGGATCAGTGTAAATCTTGGGAGAATTTTACCGCCTCGCCTTTCCGAGCTGGAGATCAAGTGTTCGATTTTGGATCTGATCCTTGTGACTACTTCCGTACTGGAAAAGTCAAAGGGATGACCCTCTCCCTCTCTGTGCTGGTCGCAATTGAGATGTTCAATTCCCTAAATGCCCTCTCGGAAGACGAGAGCCTGCTGACCATGCCACCATGGGTCAACCCGTGGTTGCTTCTTGCAATGTCAATCTCTTTCGGACTACACTTCTTGATTCTTTACGTCCCTTTTCTTGCCCAAGTTTTCGGGATTGTTCCACTAAGCGTGAACGAGTGGCTGTTAGTATTGGCTGTTGCTTTGCCTGTTATCTTGATTGATGAGATCCTCAAATTTGTCGGTCGGTTGACAATCGGGGCTCAAACAAGGTCAAAGTCTTCTAAGCACAAGGCAGAGTAATTTCTGCCCAAGCAAGAGAAGGTTCGTATTTAAATTAGTGAACTGACGCTCTAATATTTCTTATAACAATCCCATTTTTAGCGACTGGTCATGTGGCATTAATCTCTTATATGATATAGTTTTGATATAAGTTAGAATCAATTTTTATCCAAGTTTTCAGTCTTGTTAGTTTTTGGAACAAAACTGGAACAGTCATTTATTCTGGTTAAAGGCCTTGGTTGCGAACTTGTGCGTATTCTGGTCAAACTTATGTTGCTAACTTGCTATGATGTTATTTTGTATCCATGATAAAATAATAATGTTCTTTTTTTCTTAATTTAAGAGTTTTCAGAAGGATGTCATTAAAAAGTTGACCGTTCACAGAAACAGTCTAGCAACATTATTATTGATACAAGTTATGCATTGTGTTTTATGAGCAATGTCATTACATTTATCGAACACAATTACGTAATACAAGCATATCCTACGATTTGCCACAAAATTACAACAATGATACTCAATCCCTCTTGTGTGTGGGATATGAGGGAGGTATGATGCAGATAGTTGTAACCTTACCAATCCCAAGGATTTGTTAGACATTTACTTAACTTGGTTATGTTAGGCCTTTTCTACTACAATAACGTAATGTGTTTGTGTGTCTTGTCTCTGTCTTCTGCTCACGAAAACAATTCTACCCTCAGAATACATTATTGATTTTAGTATAAAAGGCATAACAAAACCAAGTTCAAATTGGCATCAAAGCCAAGGTGAAGATGAATCCAATGAGCACTTCGTTAGGCCATGTTTCACTACCAAAACTCAACAAGTTGAAATACGATAATTGAAGCATACAAATTCGAGCGTTGTTGGGCGCGAAAGATGTATGTGAATCTGTCACAACTGGGTATGAAGAACCAAGTGCAACTGAAATGGGTGCAATGTCTGTGAATCAGATGAAGGCATGGAAGGAGAAGTACATGAAGGATAAGACCTCTCTGTATCTCTTGTTTCAATCGGTTGGCGAGTCGGGGTTCGAGAAGATTGTTAGTGCTACAACGAAAAAAGAGGCATGGTAAACGTTAGAGAAGGTGTACAAAGGGACTCACCAAGTGAAGCAAGTGCGGCTCCAAACTCTGCATGGTGAGTTGGAGGCCATGAAGATGAAGGAAACATAAGGGGTTTCAGATTATATCACGCGTGTGCAAAAGGTGGTGAATCAACTAAAGTGAAATGGTGAAACTCTAACCAATTCAAGAGTTGTAGAGAAGGTTTTGCGGTCGTTAACCGAGAAGTTTGAGAATGTGGTTTGTGCTATTGAAGAGTCGAAAGATATATAAGACATAACCATCGATGATTTAGCGGGTTCGTTAGAGGCACACGAGCAAAGAAAGTTGAAGAAGCAAGAGTCACTTGATGTGGCTTTGCAAACAAACGTGATAGTAAAGGATGTAAAGGAAGAAAAAGCCATGTATGTAGAGAGTAAACAACTTTAGAGGATAACCATCATGAAAGGCAGCAACCAACCCAATTTCAACAAAATTGCCGTGGCAGAGGACGTGGTCGTGGTAGATGTTGAGAAAAGTGACCGGATTAAAGTAAAACCACAACTAAAATATGAAATGCAATAAAAAATGACACGAATTTAATGTGAAAAACCCCAATAGGGTAAAAACCACGGACAAAGAAATATATATTCACTATGTAAAAACTTAGGAATTACACTCTATTTACAAAGATAAACACCATTTAGTAGTTATATCTCTTATACTAGAAGATATTCCAAACTCTAGCTTTCACACCAGAAACTCGTGTTTGGTAGAGTGGAATGGAAATGTGAAAACCAAAAAGGAAACTAATTCCTACATTTGTTGCGCTAAAGAATGAAAACATGGGATCCATTTTCTTTCCCTAATTCCATTTCCTTGAAATATGTAGAGAAAGGCAAGGAATCAATATTTATAATCAATATTAGAGGTATACATCCCGTTAGTCACGTGCATTGCACATTCAATCTTTTAGACACCCTTAACGGCGATTAAAACTTTATATAGATTGGCTTATTTGTGTTGATGTTTATCTCTAATGAAGGTAATTCTTCTTATACTCCCTCCGCCTCATATTTATTATCCATATTTCCTTTTATGGATGTCTCAAATTAATTGTCCACTTTTCATTTTTAGTAAGAATAAGAGAATTCAGTGGAAGAATATTCTACTTGAGTGGTTGAGAATTATGATGGTCCCACTTTTATTAAACTTTGTAATTCTTGTCTCCTGACAATAATTTTGAGACGGAGGGAGTATTATTTTAGTTTTCCTCATAGATCCAAGATATACTCTAGAAGAAGCGATTTTTGATACCCTAGGCAAATTGGTCAAGAAAACAAGTGCAATACCCGTGCGTTGCACGGGTACACTTTTTTACGATTAGGTTTGTATAAGATAGGAAGCGTTTATATATAAGAAGTTGTAAAGATTAATTAAAAAAAAGAAAGAAAGAAAGAAAGAAATCAATGTTGTACCATAAACAACATACCGTACATCACCACCCGATATAAAAGTATCATAAAATATAGAATTTGAGTTAACATATTCTTATGTATCCAATCTAATTTGTATATTGAAAACTAAGATAAATTAGATGTGAGAGACGTACAAATGAGCGCAATTGCACCAACTCACCAAGTGCATGCATCTTCACGTCCAAGATGTAGATAGCTAAAAATAACTCTAAGGTGGGAATGGCCCTGGTCGTTAGAATTACAAAAATGATATTAAAACTCAAAAGTATGTACAATACAAAAATTGTTTGGCCTAATTCAATGAAATAAATGTAATTGCAAATAATAATTTCGTGCGACCTGAGTCCACTTTTCCAGACATCTTATCCGTCTACAAATATGACAAAACATGAAAGACACATTCAAAAAAGATATCTCACATTCAGTATTCAACTCACTAACCGCATGCATTATTTATATGATTATATCTTGGAATCACCCAAGCTTAACGCGCATGCTGATCACATTTTTCCGGTCCTCAATACACGATCAAGCCATTAAACAGTTCCCAGTATGACAAAATTGATGCCAAAAGTGGCAAAGTGATAAGTCCGGGTTCGCGAGGAATGCCAGCCCGAGATCGAATTCGTGCAAAAGATGGGTCACTTAAGAACGGATTAAGGAGGGAAAAATTGTCAATTAATACGTGAAACAAATATAAAGACCTAAACAACAAATTAAACTTGGAGATCACATACCAGAGAAGGTTTTGAAAAACTTGATCCTTGCATAAACAACGTGAGTGTGGACAATGGTTTCTTCGTGTAAAACATGCATGGACAAATTACAGCACGTAAAATTTCTTATTAAGCTAAAAAAATTCCTATAGGACTGTCTTTAGTTGTTGAATCTGGATGGAGTCTATGTTGATATTGTTCAACTTAGGTCCTATGCTAACAAATTTTTCGAGATTTATGCAATGGATCATATATCGAAACCAAGTTTGAACTGATCATATTCCAGCTTTTTCACAGCATTTTCAAACTTATTCATTATAAAAACGTGTGTCAATTAACCAACCTCTTTCACGAAATTTAGGTGATGACTTTTAGATAATGTTTGACTTCATTTTAAGTGGCCCAGATTTATTTGCCTTTGATCCAACGTTGGAGAAGTGATGCCATGTCACTATTGTTTCTCTCTGCTCCGTGCACAACTGGGTATGAAGAACCAAGTGCAACTGAAATGGGTGCAATGTCTGTGAATTAGATGAAGGCATGGAAGGAGAAGTACATGAAGGATAAGACCTCTCTGTATCTCTTGTTTCAATCGGTTGGCGAGTCGGGGTTCGAGAAGATTGTTAGTGCTACAACGAAAAAAGAGGCATGGTAAACGTTAGAGAAGGTGTACAAAGGGACTCACCAAGTGAAGCAAGTGCGGCTCCAAACTCTGCATGGTGAGTTGGAGGCCATGAAGATGAAGGAAACATAAGGGGTTTCAGATTATATCACCCGTGTGCAAAAGGTGGTGAATCAACTAAAGTGAAATGGTGAAACTCTAACCAATTCAAGAGTTGTAGAGAAGGTTTTGCGGTCGTTAACCGAGAAGTTTGAGAATGTGGTTTGTGCTATTGAAGAGTCGAAAGATATATAAGACATAACCATCGATGATTTAGCGGGTTCGTTAGAGGCACACGAGCTAAGAAAGTTGAAGAAGCAAGAGTCACTTGATGTGGCTTTGCAAACAAACGTGATAGTAAAGGATGTAAAGGAAGAAAAAGCCATGTATGTAGAGAGTAAACAACTTTAGAGGATAACCATCATGAAAGGCAGCAACCAACCCAATTTCAACAAAATTGCCGTGGTAGAGGACGTGGTCGTGGTAGATGTTGAGAAAAGTGACCGGATTAAAGTAAAACCACAACTAAAATATGAAATGCAATAAAAAATGACACGAATTTAATGTGAAAAACCCCAATAGGGTAAAAACCACGGACAAAGAAATATATATTCACTATGTAAAAACTTAGGAATTACACTCTATTTACAAAGATAAACACCATTTAGTAGTTATATCTTTTATACTAGAAGATATTCCAAACTCTAGCTTTCACACCAGAAACTCGTGTTTGGTAGAGTGGAATGGAAATGTGAAAACCAAAAAGGAAACTAATTCCTACATTTGTTGCGCTAAAGAATGAAAACATGGGATCCATTTTCTTTCCCTAATTCCATTTCCTTGAAATATGTAGAGAAAGGCAAGGAATCAATATTTATAATCAATATTAGAGGTATACATCCCGTTAGTCACGTGCATTGCACATTCAATCTTTTAGACACCCTTAACGGCGATTAAAACTTTATATAGATTGGCTTATTTGTGTTGATGTTTATCTCTAATGAAGGTAATTCTTCTTATACTCCCTCCGCCTCATATTTATTATCCATATTTCCTTTTATGGATGTCTCAAATTAATTGTCCACTTTTCATTTTTAGTAAGAATAAGAGAATTCAGTGGAAGAATATTCTACTTGAGTGGTTGAGAATTATGATGGTCCCACTTTTATTAAACTTTGTAATTCTTGTCTCCTGACAATAATTTTGAGACGGAGGGNATATATATTATAATTATAATGTTCATATGAAACTTGCAATATGTTGTTTTGCAATCTCTTTTCACACAACAGAAATATAGTTTTTTTATGAATTAATATATTTTGTTGGGCTTTGGTCATTAAGTAGCAACAAACAATGAAAAAAGTTCGTTGCTATTTAATGACCAAAGCCCTATTTTGTTTGTACCTTAAGACATGTATGGGATGGTTTAAAACTTTAAATGAGGGTCCTGAAATCAAAAGGCTTTAGGAAATAAACGAAAAAAGAATCAAGAGTAAAACTTGTGCGCCAATCTGTTGTGTTTACTTAGACGTAATCAATGTTTATTAATGTTATTGTTTTTGATGATACAAAACTGTTGTTAGATGATGTTTTTAACATAAAAAAAAAGAAAAAAAAAAGAATCAATTCTCAAATCCATTCACGCACTTCATTCTTCGCTTATACCAAACAGTGGAATCATAGAATATAACTACTTATTTCACTTTTGGTGGCTTCAACTATAACCCCAGCTCTCTTTATTGGTTTGAGGAAGACTTATTAGAAATTCATTGAATGAACAATTCAAAAAAGAAATCTTTCTGTGAGATTCCAGGTATTCTATAGTTCCTTCCCGCGTCAATTGCCAATTCTTGGTCATTGAGATTCATGGGCGATTCGGATGTTTATTTAGGTTTGGAACCCTCTATTTTTGCCCTTTTCAAATAAATTTCTTATTTCTCATAGTCATTCTCATTTTATGTCATTCCATTTTGTACTGCAATTCTATTATATGTGATTTAGTCATACCAAACACCCCCTTAGAAGATTTAGTGATAAGAATGAACCATGGATTTATTGCTTTTTATAGGCAAATTGCTTGACTTGTGATATAATGCATGACAATGACATCATTCAAGTTGCAACCAAGTTGTGGTGTAAGATTCTCATCAATTATTCTATGCTTGCATACAATGTATCTTGCTGCAATTTAATAATCTCCCACTTGAAGATTAGATTGAGGCTCAATCAATCTTCACACGACATCCCTCCTTGCCATTTTTAAGTTGCTTACGTTTCTGCTAGGCCGCATGAGGATCGAAACCATATAAACTTGTCACAGTTGATTTCTTTTATCAGTATGAATTTTTTGACTTTTCTGATCGAAGAAGAAAAAAGTTGATAGTATAGTTATGATGGTGTATGAAGAAGTTGTTGAAGAAGAGGTGAAAGTTGACGATATTGTGATGATGGTGTATGAAGATGACGTTGTTATCGACACCGTAGGGTATCTCGATACGGCTGCTAGCAATCATATGTTTGGTGACAAACGCCTATTTGTGGAGATGAAAGATGTAGTAGATGGGTGTGTCTCGTTCGGTGATGAGTTAAAGGTACAAATGAAAGGACGGGGTACTATATTTTTGTCTGCTGGTGACAAAGAAATTCGAGTTATATTATATGTTGAATTTGAACCAAGTACTTGTTCTTGTAGAGATGGCCAAGAATAGAATGTTCAAACTTAACCTTAACAACATGTTGGAGGTTTGCAAAGTGGTCATAATGTGATTGTGAACCGAGATGTGAAAGTGAAGGAGGAAAGTGCATGGACCTGTAACAACCAGAATGTTATGTGTGAGAAACAAGAATCTCATAATGGGCCTAAAACTATGCTTCTCGGGTCAGAAACAACCTCCCATAGTATGTGCTTGTTAATTGCTCCATATCAACAGATTGCATGTTCTAGATAATTAGGGTTCTTGTTCGAATTAGGGCTTTTCATTGTGATGATATTGAGTCTAATTAAACTGCTTGAATGTGTTCTCATATGTATTAATTGATGTATTTCAATGGCCTTACTACATGAATTCTCTTTAACAAAGTTCTAGATAATTTTGCTCTCGTTATTTTTCGAGATCTTCATGAATGTGCCTAATTGTGATTCTAACTGATGTTTATCATTCAATATACAGGTTTCATTCAAAAGATTCAAAGATTTCACAGGAAAATATACGACTTCAATGATTTCGAAAAATTCTTGTATAAGAATTTTTTCGAGAAAAATTTATCGAGATCTTTCTTGATAATTTTATCGAGATCTTTCTAAAAGTTTTCGAGATCTCTCCTTGACAACTGTTATCGAGAACTCTCTAAAACTTTTCGAAATCTCTCAATAAAATTATCGAGATCCTAAGATTTTCAAAATTATCGAGATCTTTCATAAGTTATCGAGAACATATGAAATGAAGTTATCGAGAACTTTTACTAAGAATTATCGAGAACTTTTGAACATTAAATTTATCGAGATCTTTCCTATGGAATTTATCGAGATCTTTCTTGCAAAAAAGTTATCGAGATCTTCGTTAGTGACAGTTTTT
>LBNU01016469.1:22817-33421 GCA_014162995.1 Artemisia annua | reverse complement strand
AAAGCAAAAATTGTCAATCTTGAAAAGTGAAAAAATTGAAATTAGTCAAACTTGAAAGTGAAAAAACTGGAAAATTGTGGCGTTTGGAAAGTATTGCAAGTATCAAACCTTGAAGGAAAGTTTGACTATGTTTACCAAATGGAACGAGCAAGAAAGTATTGATTGGTCCAAACTAATTCAGGAAACATTAGTTAAGGAAAGTATTGAATTCTTGAAATTTAAAAAATCTATATTTGACAACTCTTAAAAATCGGCTGACTTTTGAATCTATCTATGCCAGCTCTTTAAAACTCTTTAAAAACTTTACAAAGCTGGTCTGGAGATCAAAGAAATGTAGGAAACGAGGGGGAGGTACCTGCCGCATTGCGGCGAGGGTGTCTGCCATATCTTTGGACTACTATCACGGCGACTGGAGATGGTGTGTTGTCTTATGAAAGCATTTACTTACATTATGGCTGCCACAGCTTGTACAAAATGGTATATTCTAAGCCCGCTGACGGGGAACATACTTATACACATGGATGGTGGACTTGAAACATGCTAATTTACATCCTTATACATGCTTCCTACTGTTATGATACATATTACAGTCGGTGACTTAAGTATTCTAAGTAGTAGTAACTGCCATGTTAGTCATGTTTCACCTTCCTAGCGTCTGGGCTTGTTACCTCCTTTGCTGGACCTGCAAACAGTTCCTTGCGAACGGTTGTGGATACACTTATGTTCTGTCAATCAGGGAAGGTTTTTGCTGGCTGCTATTTCTGTTGCGACTTTTTCTTCAGCTGAGGATGATGTACCTTCTTTGTATGCCTCTCGAATGCCTGGTAGCATTGGTACCTTTGTCAGTGCAAGAGCGTAAGAAAATCTTGTTTGCTTCGCGTCCAACATTCGCTGATATATCGGGCATACATATGTTACCGGCCATAGGCCGTAAAAAAACAGTCTTCTTTGCACTTGTATCACAACATGTTTTTTCCATTCAGGTAAGACCCATTTGTAAAGCTAAATCAATTATAGATAAATTTACTTACTGATTTCTAATTTCCTTTTAATCGTTGGCCCTTTTTCCAAAAAAAAAAATGCAAAGCGTATTTTATTTCCGAAAGTGCTTACTTTTAATCAATCGTATATGCTAATTTGAACGATAAAGTGCTTGTTTTTCAGCCTGATGCCTTCTTTTTACAAAATTAGCAGATAAAAACACTATTATATCTCAAAAAGTGCTTATCCTTGAACACCTAATAAGTGCTTAGCCAAAACATAAAATATAATGAGTATACACAATCCTTGAACACCTAATAACTAAAGCCTCACATAGGCAGAGGCCTTCCTTAGATTCTTTACCCTGCAGCAGACAAATACGTAATCAAAATTAAAAAAGCAATCCTAATAAACGCATTAACCATATGTAAGTAATGGAAAAAAAGGTTGCAGGCTAACAAAATCCAGCAATTCTGGGCCATCCTATATGTGAGGACCGTAACCCAACAGCTTAAATGAGTAAGAAGGTACCAAACAGCAGTTCGAAAAGCCAAAAACTACTACTTACTTGTAGATGTTAAGATTCCAAACTTTTGAGATTTCAAAGAACAAAATTTTTTCCGAGACCAATTTCCCATAGTCGTATGTCTCCCACCTTAGTTTCAACTGACGCATCAAAATATTAATACAATTATACAGTTAAATGACCAAAAATATTCTACTAATTGATATGATAAGATCAATACCTTTCTTAACATCACGATTCACAGTATTGATATTAGCTTTCCAGTTAGAAGCCAACAGATTCTGCAGTAAATCATAATATGAGCACTAACATACACGATGGATTAATAGGTGTGCCGTTTAACGAATTAATAAACATACCTTTGAAAGCATCAACTTCTTCACCTGTAAAAAGCAATCCTATTCTTTTATAATAAAAATTGCAAAACCATCTTAATCAACTATTTAGTGTAATGAGGAAAACTCACCCGAGGTCCATCATACTCATGAAGCAAATCTTACACATAAACATCGCGCATCTTCTCCAACCAAAAAACACAAACCACAAAAGGAACAATTTATCATTTTGGTATTTTACCACTTCTGAAGCCTCATCCGGGCACCACCACCACTAACCACCGGCCAACACCACCACTAAAATCGATTATGTGACATTTATGTTACGTGGCACCCATCACAAAATGCTTATGTGTGGTTTCTATTAGGCAGCGACTGTGTGCTTTGTGTTTGACGGTCCCATGAGAGAAAGAACAGATAGATCTGAAATGTGTGAGAGAGAAGAGATAGATAAACATTTTTATTAGTGAAGACTGACATTATCTGTTTGTGATTATGAATCACTGATGTTTGAGAGAGAAGAAAGACACGTGTCAGGGAATGAAGGAAAGAGAGACAAGTATGAAAAGTGGAGAGAGGACTCAGCTGATTCTGTAGATAGTGTTGCATTTTTTTTAGAGTAAACTGCAAAAAATGTCCCTACCGTTTGGAAAAAATGCAAATATTGTCCTCATACGAAAAAAATGCAAATATTGTCCTTGAAGAGGTACTGTTCATGCAAAAAAATGTCCCTAAACTTTGTTTTTGCCTAACGCTCGCTAACATTTCAGTTAGTGGCGTGTGAAATGACTATTTTACCCTCGCCTTTTGCAGGGACTTTTTTTGACCATGTGAAATGACTATTTTACCCTCGCCAGTTAAGGGACATTTTTTGCAGATTACTATTCATTTTCTTTTTCACTTCTCATCACCAACACCCTCTACCACCACACAACCATTACCACCACCCTCCACCACCATTACCATTTAAATATGTTAATAAGTTTGGATTGGATTGGGGGTTTAGCAAGGGTAGGTATTTACAAGACCAACACCCAACACTTGAGAAAATCTTACAGTGACTCTGGCGCGTCACCCACGCATTGACGCGTGGGCAACGCGCCGGTGTCGGTAAAATATTCTCAAGTTTGGGTCTTGGCCTATAAATACCCCTCTTGGCTCTTGTATTCCTCAGCTCTTGCCATTATTCTTTCTCTCTACATTCTTTCTCTCTTATCCTCTAATTCTATCTTGTGTTCTTAGTTTTCACACTAACATCTTTGAAATAACACATCTCTTTGCAAGGGAAGAATCTCAAGAACTTAATCCACTCTTGTGATTGTGTCGAGGGTCTTCTTATCTTTACCCTTTCTACTACAATCGAGTCTCTAGGTTAGGTTAGGGCTTGGTTGAACAAACATTCATTCATTCATTCAATTGTTTGTAAGGGAAGTCTTGTGTCTTGGTGACCAAGCCTAGATCATTGGGGATCTAGTTGGGGTTTGATACTTCCGGTGGGAAGTCGTGGTAGTGGTGTTGGTGACCCTTAGGTGAAGTCGAATCGCGAGATTCTTTTGGGTGGTTTCCGAGGGCCGAATACCGTTGGTGTGTAGCTCCTTCTTTGTGAGCATTGATATTAGGGAATATCGGTGGAGTGAATTGTAACTGTTTGTAGTCCACCGAAAGGATTATACTAGTGTAATAGTATCGGTGTCGTGGATTCGCAACTGGACATACGGATGGTATAAATCCCCCATCCCGAACCAGTATATATCGTTGTGTTCTTTTCTTGCTTTATATATTTTGGTTGTGTTTGTGGTTGTTGGATTATTGTACAACCACTTGGTTGTCTTCGAGGCTTAAAGTTTTAAACACTCAAAAAGCCGAAGAAACCGTGTTCACCCCCCTCTACGGTTCTACAGGCGCATCTGTCTAGAATGATACGACGTATCTCCTTGATTTCAGTAGAATTTTCCATCTTGATTAATTTGCTCCATAATTCGTCCAAAATCACCAAGTTTCACCTATTGCTTGTTATTTCCTGAGAATCACTAAAGTAAACAATCAAGCACCGATTCTCATACATAATAAAGTAAAACAAGTCAATTAAATAGGATAAATGATGTCAATATAATGTACTTATTTGATTTCATCACATGACATCCATAATGGGTAAAACCCATGACCCATGACCCAAAGTCTATAACCCATAACCCAAAGTCCATGACCCATGACCCAAAGACGTCTTTGACATCAGACATGACANAATAAAGTAAAACAAGTCAATTAAATAGGATAAATGATGTCAATATAATGTACTTATTTGATTTCATCACATGACATCCATAATGGGTAAAACCCATGACCCATGACCCAAAGTCTATAACCCATAACCCAAAGTCCATGACCCATGACCCAAAGACGTCTTTGACATCAGACATGACATCATCTATCCATGGATCATAACCCATAACCCAAAACCTGAAAATGTAACCTAAAATCCGAACTGTTGATATCAGATAGCCGGATCCCTTGGATTATACTAGCCGGATCCCTTTGGAAAGGGATTTGCCGGATCCGGGTGAACAGTGCTAAGAATTGCCTATAAATAGTGAGCCATTTCTCTCTTGTTTTTCACCACACTTAGATATATCTTGTCTCTATAGTCTAAGTTCTCTAACCACAGATCCAAGGATCTTTCTATGTAGTCTTTCTTTGTGATTATCTATGTGGAAAACTAGAAGGGGGGTTGAATAGTTTTACGTCTTTTTAATTTATAAAAACTTTGTTTATAAAAACACCAATTCGATATTTATGTGTCACCAAGAAACTTGCACAATTATAAGCAATAATATCAACAAGTGTATGATATGACAAATATAAAAGTAAGTAAGTAAGTGAAAAGATAGAGTTGGAAAGATGGCACCGTGAGACAAAGGATTTATAGTGGTTCGGCTACGAATCTCCTCTTCGTCCTACTCCACTCCCCGAGCACCTAACTCGGGAGTTTTCTTCACTATGTCAACAAGCTCCCTTATGGCGGAGAAAACCTTACACAACGTTGCTTACACCGGCTTAACGACACAAAGCTAAATGTCGGGTCCTAATAGTAGCTAGAACCAATCTCACAACACAACACAACACAACACAACACAACTTCTCTTCTTCTTCACAACACGACTTCTTCTTCACAACACAACTTCTTCTTCACGACACACCTTCTTCTCTTCACAACACAACTTCTCTTCTTTTCACAACACAACTACTTCACAACTAGCACTACTTAATCTACTTACAATAGTCACAACACAACTATACAAGTAATATACACAATGTACACAACACTTCTTAAACTTGAGGTTGAAGGAGTATTCTTCTTTTGCACTTAGGATGATGATGGATGGTGAGGGATTGAATCACTTGAAACAAGGATTAGTAATCTAATGATCAAAGGGTTTTGGAAGATGTTTAGAGAGATTTTGGATCTGAAAATTTCGTGCAAAAGGTAAGGAAAAATACCAGATTTAAGGTGGTATTTATAGGGAAAAAATTCTGACAAAATCTGACACAGGGAGCGTGCCGGTCCCCTTAATTCATGGCAGGCCCCCTTAAAATTAAGGGGGCCGCCCTTTATAATTAAGGGGGCCGGCCTACTGTAACAGCCAGATTCTTTGTCTTTTTGTGGGGAAAGTTTATTTGGTGAAAAACTAACTGATTTTGGTTAAAAATTTGAATTCATATATTTAGTATGATTAAAACATTTTTCTTTATTTCCAAAATTGTTTTTCAAAAATATATAATTTTAAATAAACTTTGTATTAATTAATTAAATACCCCTTTGATCATGAGATGTATTAAGCACTTGTTTATTCATACCTTAAGTGATTAAGTTGGATATAATGATATAAACTAGCTTAATACTTGTTTACGTAGTAATCTTACGTTTAATGATTTTCCATTTTGTGATCATCAAAACGTAGAGATATCGACAAATATAAATAACGTTTTTACGCATTATTTATGTCAACAATCTAGGTTCCTTCAAAAAGGCGAGATCATGACCTGTCGAAGATTTGCAAGCTCGTGATATGAGTTGCTAGGATTCTTCTCCTCCAAGATCACAGAAGCGCATCTTGTAAAGTGTAACCACCCATAAAATCTCATCACTATCATTCCCACTATAAATACCTATATCAGGTATTTCACAGATAATTTTTTTCTTTTTTATGTGCATTCACTACTTGCATGACTCACTAGACCTGCTCACGTATCTACACAAGCCAAATATCTCTACCCACACATCCTATAAACTCCTGGTATGTCAAGCATAAGATCACAACACTACCACAACAAGTAATCTATCAATCTAAGACACTAAACTCATCACAAAACCATAATAAACCCTATTTAAACCCTAATTAGGCCTATGTGTTTACAAAACCCTAATTGCTTATCTAAACTAGTTTGGAAGTGTTCAAAGCTTATGTATGAGTTACCTTAGGAACAATAGGATATCTTAGCACCCTTAGACCCTAATACCACCTCTTATAGCATAGGTACAAGTCTCTTAAGTACAAAACCCTAACTAGGTCATAACTTCCCGGAAACTAGGTTAAACCTTCCCAAATCTTTACCATAAGCTATCACCACTTAGCATAAGCTTCTTAGGACTTAACCTTAGTCACTAAACACTCATAGGACCCTAATCTAGGCACTAAACCCTAAGACGCTAATCTCTCACTAATCAAAACTAGGTTTAAACTAAACATAACTTAACCCTAACCTAAACTTAAGCACCTCAAGCACCTCAACTAAGTATCCTAGCACCCTAGCACCTCTAAGCATCCTCCCTAGCACCTCCCCAAGTAGCTTACAAGTAGGTGCATCACCTACTTGTCACCTACTCAAGATTTCGGCCAAATTACAACCACAAGAACCCTAGGCCGACCTACAGACATCCATAGTCATCACCATAGCTCTTAAGAGTCACTACTAGCTGGTATTAGTCACCTCCCACCCCCCTTTTTACCACCACGACACCACTTTCTTGCACAACAAGTCCAAACGACCCTATAAATACCTCGCTACCCATTCTCTTTCAATCCACACCTTAACTTCTATTCACCTCATATACTCTAGTCCTAGTAGTAGTAGTAGAGCCCTTGTAGCCTTAGAAGTCGAGAACCATTAGCCTAGAAGCCTTGTCGAACTCATTTTTGCCTAGAAAACCCTAATAAGCCCACGTTAAGCTCTTTTCTTGTCAAGTAGGCTTTATTTTTGATTCTACTAGCTTTATTACAGTACTAGGTTAGTATTAGGATGCCTTAGAACCCTTTCCTAAGCCTTGATCATTTTCCTTTAGAACTTTTCATTTTAAAACACTAATCATAGAGTAAATGCTAATTTTATGCTATAAGCCCTTATCATAAGCTATAAGCTAGTTTAGGCAACTTAGTTAAGCTAATATTAGTTAACCATAAGCTAGGAAACCTTTTTGTTTCATAAAAATATAATTTGCATGGAATTAGGACTAGTTTTGCAAAGTTTTCCATGCATAGGGGTATATATGGTAACTTTCTAAAAATATTAAGTCTAGGGACTATTTTTGACATTTCTTAGAAGTTATAAGTATAAGGTCCCTTTTTGCAAAGTTATATAACCCTAGGATAAAAAGTAAAATAGTTATAAACTTATAAGGACTAGTTTTGCAAATGTTATAAAGTTAAGGGTATAAATGGTAAATTCTGAAAACTTATAATTACAAGGGTCATTTCTGCCATTTCCCTAAAATATATAAGTATAGGGACTAATTATGTAAAATCTAGATAGTTAATAATATAAGTTTATAAGTTTAGGGTAGATTTTGTAAATATATAAACTATAAGGGTATAAAGTAAAAGTATTTTCATATAAAACCTAAAAATTATCTTTTACTTAACAACATAACACAATAGTAGGGAGCTTCATGTGAGGGGTTTCATTTGGGTATTCGTTTTGACGAGTTTGTTGGGTTTACGATTTAAAGTGCCCTGGCTCCTCAAACATTTACTACATGACATCTGGATTATGATGGCCCGAACGATGTTATGTTATACCTATAACCTAAAGTACTTAAAAACGTGACACAATACTAGGGAGCTTCATGTGAGGGTTATATACTTCTAAATTATGATGGCCCGAACGGTATTATGTTTAATAACATAATACAATACTAGGAAGCTTCATGTGAGGAGTATGTATTTCTGAATTATGATGGCCCGAACGGTGTTATGTTATACCTATAACTTAGAAACCCTAAGAATGATTACTTAAGAAACTTAAACAAAACAACTAGAGCTTGACATACACCCACACCTATAACAAACCCCAGGATACGTGAGTAAGGCAGTCTAGTCTCCGAGTCACTTTTGACATCAATCAGATATGCCTAAGCCCAGGTGAGTTGTCGTAGCCTCACACTTTCTAAATGCTTTACAAACCCTGTGAGGGGGATACATGCTTACTACTTTCTTTAAATCGAATACAAGTCTTTTTCTTTGGTTGTTGCACGAGTAAACTACTTGCCACCACTATACCTCTAAATTCATGAATCTAATCACTTGCGAGTGAACGCGAATATAATTGATAGATCTATTGGAGTTTGACAACTCCCGTTGGTATTACCTCTCCCTGGAGGATACCAATAAGTATTATATTTGAACCCTGATGACGTATAGTCTATGCTCGGGTCACGAACCCGAGCATTAGACGTCACTAACATTTAAGCCCACTACGTGTGGGCTACTATGATAACGGCTTGGGCTCACGAGGCCCAAACCCAAAGTTATTTATGGATTAGATATAGGATATCTCCTATTAAGGAGATATATATCGAATATCCGATATCGGCGGATACGCCGAAGAGTGAGTAACACGAAACTGATAAGGTTTCGTGTGTATATATATATATGGTATCATAGCTCTCGTTAAAGGTACGACTTATAACCCTAACTCTTCACATAACCCTATATCGATTACTTACTCTCAC
The DNA here is from genome assembly GCA_014162995.1 of Artemisia annua. NCBI lineage: Eukaryota > Viridiplantae > Streptophyta > Magnoliopsida > Asterales > Asteraceae > Artemisia > Artemisia annua. The sequence goes on along the minus strand of LBNU01016469.1, from coordinate 24,573 downwards.
GCCGGAGGATAATTGTGGGAAACAATCCCACGATAAGCCTAACGGTGTTTGTTTGCTCTCTTAGTGCGCAGGTCTCAAGCATTAAGATCTAATTGGTACGAGAACAGGAACCCAAACAAGGAACGCCCAACTTTTGTATCAACAAGTGGCGCCATCCGTGGGACCCTACACTAAGAACTAGAATGACGAAACACAAAAACTCAGGCCAGCGGACTTCGCAGTTGGAAAAAACACGTGGTGACCCCACAAGGAAGAACCACCAAGATTCAACCTCTAGGCAGGCCTCTGGGACAACCAGCGTGCCTGGTCATCAAGCATCGGGCCCAACCCTAATTCTCCCAACGGTAGAATTGCCCGCAGGGACCACCCAGACTGCTACGGTGGTCCCAAGCACTGAAGAACTTCAGCGCACTCTCTTCAATACTCCCTATCAAACAGCACCCAACGTGGACAACACTGTGCCGCCAGGCGCGCCTAATCGGGATAGGGGGCCTAATACGGAAGCAGAGATCGTTGCGCTGGAGGAGGATACGCCTGAGTTAACACTAAGTAATTTTGTATCTCAAAATTACGAAACATTAACTAACCTCATATAAAAGGAGGCAAGAAGAAGGTCAAGTCAGAGCCTACAAGCCCGGCTTAACTTCAACGAAACATCCCCACCGCGCTACCAGGAGCGCGAAAACAATGAGAGGCGTACCAATGTCCGCGCTAGACTTGGTGCAGCATCCGATTCACAATACTCGGAGGAATACGAAGATAATGAGAGGCGTACCAATGTCCACGCTAGACTTGGTAATCGCTGAGTCCAAGATAGACTTGGACGACAACGCTCACCGAGCGAGAGCTCTTCAAGATCTGGAAGCAGGAGAGTTCATGATAGACTGGGGAACAAATACCCCCAAGCGAAAGCCCCTCAAGCTCGGACTCCGAGGAAAAACGGCGCAAGCGCCGCAAAAGGGACGATTCTTCCTCAAGTGACTCCACGGACAACGAGGACAAAGAAACAGGACATTGGCAGTCCAGAGGAAGACATCGCGAGGAAGAAGACGAAGATATATCCCTTCCTTGGCACCGCCAAAAGGTGGATGCATTCATACAGCGCATCAGCGATTATTCGGATCACAAGAAAAGGCGCATGCCCGCCAATGTTAAAACATATGACGGAACAGGTGATCCTGACGATCACCTAAAAATTTTTGAATCCGCTGCTACTATCGAAAATTGGCCACAACCTGTGTGGTGCCATATGTNTCGAGTCCGCTGCTACTATCGAAAATTGGTCACAACCTATGTGGTGCCATATGTTTAACTCCACATTAGTAGGGAATGCGCGAACTTGGTTTAGCAAGCTTCCACGAAGAAGCATAGACGGGTTTGAAGAGTTGTGAAAAGCATTCCGCGTAAACTTCACTCAGAGAAAGAAGTGCGCCAAGAACCCTGTGGAATTGGCCAGAGTAAAACAGCGCCAAGGGGAATCAACGAGTGCTTACATGGAGCGCTTCAAGGATGAATGAATACACGTCAAGGCGTGTCCTGAAGTACTAAAAATCTCAGGGTTCATAAATGGGATTAATAATCCAGAACTCATTAGGAAATTAAATGATAAGGTTCCTGAAACCTTCGATGAACTAATGAAGCGCACAAGGTCCTTCATCCAAGGAGAAGCCGCCGCCGCAGATAGCAAAAAAGGATACTCGAATTACAGACTGCAAGAACAGTCAAGGAGACAATCCAATGACCAGAGCGGTAATCG
>LBNU01016467.1:49666-62090 GCA_014162995.1 Artemisia annua | reverse complement strand
AAAAAAAAAAAAAAAAAAAAAAAAAAAAAAAAAAAAAAAAAAAAAAAAAAAAAAAAAAAAAAAAGGGAAAAGAAAACAAAAAAAAACACTTAGATTTTTGATGAAAAGTCATGACCCGGCCGGGTTTATCAAACCGGGTCAACAAAAAACCGGCGGTTCAATCCAGGTCTCAAACAAGCAAAAAACCGGTCACATCCGGCCCGGTTTCCGAGCCGGTTCCCGGTTGAACCGGTTGAACCGGCCGGGTCAACCCGGGTTTTAAAACATTGCCCTAGATTATTCAGAACACAAGACTTGGTACTTTATCTATATCTTATCTTAACTACATATAAAGAGAAAATAGTCAAAACTTAAATATTGACTTTGTTGAAAATGTTGAATGTTGAAAATGTAATGTTGAATGTAGGAAACGATTTGGTAAGAATGACTTTTACAGGAAAGAATGACTTTTACATTAATGTGATGATAGTTGTAGGAAACGATTTGTAGGAAAATTAGTGTGATAGTTGTAGGAAACGATTTGTAGGAAAATTAATGTGAGGGCGGGAAAATTCAAATTCGAAACAAACCTAATTGTACACCTTCTTGCCTATATAAAAAACACAATGTCGAAGCAAACCTAATGTACTCAATTCGATTCATGGAGAATAAATGGACATGACAAATCAAAAGAATGTCAATGATGATTTTGAGGTTTGTTCTAATCTTTCATCTGATTTTGAGGTTTCTTCTAATCTGCCGTGCAATAAACTCTAATCTTTCAAAAGAATGTCGATAATGTACTCAATTCGATCTTGAGGTTTCTTCTAATCTGCCATGCATTAATGTATTGTTTTTTTTACAGCTTTTTCCCAATCTGAACCCTGCTCGAGATCCTAATCCTTTTTTCAACCCTAACTTGATCAATTGGAATTGAGATGACGTTGCAAGTCAAGTATTCGTGCCCGATCGGAAAAGAGTTTATTGCTTGGTTGATGAAAGTGAGACTGATGAAGAGTAGAATTTTTTTTGAACGGCTAATTTATTAAGAAACAACTTGCAAGAAGCTAGCAATTACAAAGAAATAAGATTCGGGTTTTTAAGCCAATCGTTCCAAGAAAATGACGCTTTACATCTATATCGACACCAATAAAAAGACCTGCACACTACATCATAAAAAAAGTCAGCTTGGTAAGGGCTTTAGCTTCGAAAATAGTCTTGTTACGAAACGACCATAAAAGCCACCACATAATGTAAAAAACTCCTTCAAGCATCTTTTTGTTCCTAGATGGCAGACGAACATTCACCAGCCAAGCTAACCAACCATTGTATGAATCAACCTCTACATCAGGCACATCCCACCATCGAGTGATTAGATTAACAACTTCCCGAGCCATACAACACGAAAAGAACAAATGGCTAGACGTCTCCACCCCCTTCTCACAATTAACACATATAATAGAATCAATGCAAATACCGCGACGAGAAATATTAAACCTAGTTGGCAGCGAATCCGTCATGACCTTCCACGCATGAATATTGACCTTAATGGGCACATAATTAATCCACCTAGTTTTGTAACCAAGCACTGGTAACGTTTTATCATTGATTAGTTTTCGAACCGAGGCCACAGAAAAGTCCCCCGAATTCTCCAACTCCCATGTCCATCTATTGGAAACAGGCGCTAAAATGACGGCTTTCACCCAGTCTTCAATCTTTTCAAACTGTTCTTGCTCAACTCCTCCTCTCGGGGTTCTTCGAAATGAAAAAGTCAAGTTAGGGTGGGCAAGTTTCCTCCCAACAATGATCGATTTGCACGATTCAAGAGCATATATACGCGGGTACCTGTTTTTCAGAATATCACCTTCACTCCACGCATCCTCCCAGAATGCCGTAGACTCTCCATTTCCCAGTTTAATGCGCATAAATTTCGCCAAATCTATACCCTTATTCGACAAAACATTCATATCCTGTATGATAGTCATCCAACAAGACTTGGTAACTCCTCTCGTATTCACACCAATTTTACCATCTTCCCCATGGATTGCCTTAATGACTCTAGCCCATAACGACGTCTCTTGAGTAAAAAACCTCCAAACCCATTTAAACATAAGCCCTCTATTCATCGCATAAAGGCTCGAAATACAAAGACCTCCTCTATCTTTAGCCGTTAAAGCCTTCTTCCAGTTCACCCATGAGGCCTTCTTGCTGTTGGTATCTTGACCATTAAAGAAGTGACTACGAATCGCTTCAAGCGTACGGAGAACACCCGAAGGGGCTTTAAAAATAGACATATGAAAAATTGGCATAGATCCTAACACCGACTTTAATAAAGTCAGCCTTCCTCCAATTGACAATGTTTTCATCTTCCATTTAGATAGACATTTTTAACCCGTTCCACAATCTCATTCCACGCATGAGTTTTAGCCATAGACCCTCCCACAATAGAGCCAAGATATAAAAATGGAGTTTTAAGAACAAGGCACCCAAGTTTCACCGCAGCCCTTTTAACTTTAGCACAATCCACATGAACGCCCATAATTTTACTCTTACTCATATTAATTCTTAAGCCAGACGCCTTATAGAAATACTCGAGAACATGAACTAGAGTTGTAATGTTACTTTCACACCATTGACCTACAAAAACCGCATCATTTGCATAGAACATATGAGATAAATTCACCAAGCCACCACCTAATTTAATACCCTGAAACATACCCGCGTCCACCACTCGTTGGATGAAATATGAAGGGTTTCCATGATCATAATGAATAAAAATGGAGACAACGGATCTCCTTGTTTTAGCCCTTTGCCAAATTGGAACTCCTCCGTTGGACTACCATTAATAATAATAGAACCTCTCGAAGACCTAAGACAACATTGAATCCACTTACACCACTTATCTCCGAAACCAAACTTACTTAGCACATCATCCAAAAAATCCCACCTCACCGAATCATATGCTTTCTCAAAATCAACCTTGAAAATTAGGGCTTGTTTCTTTTTCACCTTGCACCACTGAATCACTTCATTGAGGATAAACGGGCCGTCTAAAATTTGTCTATCCGCAATAAACGCAGATTGCACATCACTAACTATATCTCCCAAAACACCAACGAGACAATTCGCCAGGATTTTAGCAATGATTTTATATAAACTCCCAATAAGACTAATCGGTCTGAAATCTTTAACTAAATTAGCATCCGGAATTTTAGAGATCAACGCAATGAAGGACGAATTACATCCTTTTGGGATATCAGCATAATTAAAGAAATACCTCACAGTGGCGTAAACATCATAATCAATAAGATACCAAAACCAAAACCGACGAAAGAAACCGAAAGTGAAACCGTCAGGCCCCGGAGCTTTATCCGTCCCGCAATCCCAAAACAACTTGTTTTGCACTGTTTACAAACTATGTCTTTGTTTCCTTTGTTACTTTTATTATAAAAAAATGAATTAATTACTCTTGTGTTAAATCAATTGATATTGCACCATTGAATGCCAAGCAAGAATCTATGAGGAAAATGATATTGCGCCACTGAATGCCAATTCGTTACTACTAATGAAGCAAATATATGAGGCAAATGATAAAGGTTCATATTTTAAGTAAAAAACATATTTTAAGAAAAAAAACATGATTCCTTACCTGCATTCAAAATCCCAATTCGTTACTTACCTGCATATTAAAAAATAGAAACTGATATTGCATTTTTTTAGTATGTAAAATGATAAAGGTTCATATTTTAAGTAAAGATGATTCATATAATCATCACACAAATAATATGTAATATAGAATTAAAATATAATATTTTATTAATCAATTCCTAATATAACTTATTCTACATTCCCTAAAAAACTAATCACTTTTTATAATCGATTCACATTCTATTTTGAATGCTACACAAACACTCACCACAATATCACAAATCGTTAAGTATCTGCCGCTAGTAATTCCATTGCTAGGCACGGGTACTCGCCTAGTTATTTATAAAGATTGCATTTCTTTTCTTGAAATTTGAATATTAAAATCTTGAAACTTTAGTTTGCCTAAATTACCTTTTAAATACCCCTTAAACTTGACAATTTTAAAAAATTGGGCAACTTAATTTAAGTTTTTTCTTGATCAATTCTAAACTTGACAAATTTTAAAAAACAAACAATATATTAATTTTAAACACACACTTTGTATTTCAAAAAACACATGTTTTGCATCAAGGGACGAATCAGAATCACGATTTCACAAATATAATTATTTGCCACTATAAATCATCGCTTTACGCGGATATACGTCTAGTTCACTTCTAATGTATACATGTTTCAGTTAAAGAAAACTATATGAAAGGAAAAACATTTTTGCTACTAAACAAATTGTTTGTGATTTATGCCTTTATTGTCCATGGAGAAATATTGGTTTGGGCCCATATTGATTGTGTTATGTCATTTGAGGCAACATATCTCCAAGTTGTCTAACTCATAAGTGGAAAGCAAACTAAGTAGTTCACTTAGAGGGTATCTCCCACCACAACCATGACCTGCAATAACTACCCATTTTAATCGTGTTTCGTCATCGTCTTAATGATACAGTAAGAACGACCCCAATAAATTAAGAGATACCTACATTTTGTGATCTATATGTGCACGAATAACCCATTCAAGTTGCAAAGTCTAAAGTCTAAACTATATGCACTAGCTAATACATTTGATATTTCTTTTCAAAATAAATAATTATATATTTTACTCGTATAATGTTTTTACTACTATTTAAGTGTGTCTACACTATTTAAAAACATGTATGTTATGGAAAGGAATAAACATATATGGAAATGTGAACAAAATTGAGAGGGAACGATGCTTTAAAATTATATTTGTGTACATAAAAGTATTCTAGATAGATAAGTCACACACGTCTTTATTATAACTAGACGAGTACCCTAAATAGCGACGGAATTTTATATCGTCAAATAATTATAGTTGGATATTTTGGTTAAGTGTTTGAGGTAATGCCTACGTATGCAACTTAAAATCATCAAAAATGTAATTGAATTTTTTCAATTTGACCAAAATTTAGGTAATGGATATTCTGGTAAAGTGACTAAGTTCAATACTTTAAGGATGTAAATACATCTGTGGAAACTAGAAGGGGGGTTGAATAGTTTACCGGTTTTTACTTTTGTTTACTTTTTAGAAACTTAACGTGTAATCAATCGATATATACTAATATGCAATAAGTAAAGAAGAGTTAAGAACAATCAAACCACAACACAATAGTTTATCGTGGTTCGGTCTACAAAGACTCTTTTTCCTTGCCCTACTCCACGCCCCGAGTATCCAACTCGAGAGTTATTCTCACTAGTCAACAAGCTCCTTTAACACCGGTGGAGAAACCTTACACGTCGCTTACACAATCTTTTTCCGACACAAAGCTAAATGTCGAGTTCTTTTACAAGGGCACAACCACTCCCGTTTCAATATGTATTTTGAGGACTAAAATACTAACCGATCACTCTATAATGAATACACTCAATGNNNGACCAAGAATCCAAAGTCTTCATCTGGAACATACGCTAAGTAGATAGCGGCAAGGACGACATACACAATCGCTAGTATAGTGATGAGGTGCGGCATTTTTGAGATGGAAAATGATAGAAAAATGGTTGATGGAAGAAATGGAAATTAGAGAGGGGTATTTATAGGCTAAAATATAGCCGTTAGTGCACTATTCACGGCCGTTGGAATTACTATTCCCGACCGTTAGAATACTGTTCACTAGCCGTTATTTTACTATTCATGACCACTATTTTTAATATTCACATCCCTTAAATACATCAGTTACTTTGTCCTGTCTAGTACAGATAAATCTAACTAAATCAAGTTTCCTAAATTTATGGAATAAAAATCTCTCGACAACCCTCTGTTCATAATTCTCTACTCAAGTAAACACGTTAAATTTGAATTTCGGGACGAAATTCAGAGTGACGAGTGGGTACTGTAGCGAACTGCAAAAATCCCTATAATTAAAAACGTTTAATTATATATTAATCTCTGTCATTATTTTAATCACCATTTTTACGGAAAAATTTGAAATTTTTCTTATTATATTAATATATCGTTGTCACGATATAATATAATTCGTGAAATGGCGGAACCAATTCTCGACACGTTATTTGAAATATAACATTTCATTTAATCCTAATTAATTTCCCTAATCCTAATTAAATTTCACTAATCCTTAATTTATATCAAACGGACCCTTAATCAGTATTCTTAGCCCATTCCACTAATCGGTCCATTACTATTTATCCAGCCCAACACTTTCAAGCCCAAATCCCTTATTAATATTTCATGAAATTCGATTAGGAACAAGCTACAAAACACCTCTCGTTCTCTCTATTTTTATACACGACATACATATATTTTTATGTCATCTATTTTCTCACCTAGCCGTCTACTAGTATGCCAAATTTCATAATCTAATATCNTCATTTCCATGTTCTATGTATTGTACGATTTTATATAAATCGTATATATAATAAAATGGAAGTCGACATATATGGTGACTCAACTAGACAACCTACCATATTTTAAGCTCTCACATATGTTCTTAAAGCCATAGAATGTCTAAGGAATCATCTATTTACTGACATGTATAGTTGCTTATGTTTCTTGCACTATTTGAACCTATACGTGTTCTAAAACTTCACCATATATACATTATATTCATTCTCTTATTTCATTCATTTCGACACATCCATAATAACTCCTATATACTCTCAAAAACATCTCTAAACGACCAGAAGCAAATCATTCGCAAGTTGGAAGAAAACAAGTGCTGTCAAGTTTATTTTTATAAATAATTACTTGGGTTATAAACGAACGTAGGAATTTCTTTGTGTTTTCTCCTTCACTCTCGACTCTATATCATCTTTAAGGGTGTTGTAAGTATCTTAAAACTCTTTTGATTTCATTTAGTACGTTATATATGTCCCATGCATCATGCAAGTTTCATATCGAACATATATAATTTCATGCATACGTATAAACATATAGTATACGAAACGTGACTAGCCTCTATCTTGGAAGGCCTAGGAGTCACGTAGCACACATATTTCACGTTTATTTTTACGTTACATGCATCATTCGACACTATTTTAAACCTTGTATCAATCGGATACAAAAAGTCTAAACACTTGGAAAATATTACTAAGTCTTTTTCATATACAAAAACGTTCCACATCGCTTAGAAAACAACCATAAATCTTGAAATTTAACTTAACAAGCATACGATATTATTACACAACCTGTTAGACCACCTAGCTAACTACCACTTTCGTTTAGATGACTCGTAAAAATAAGCTCATTTCGACACTCTAAATTACCCAAAGCAAATCGCCAAAACTCGTTTCTAAAACAGTCATAATTAGCGACATGGGCTTTTTAGCCCATTAAGCTATTTTTAAACGCTAGAGATAAGCTAGCTTATCCAGACTTTTGACATGAATTTAGAACATGAAAAATGATATTTTTGATGAGCTCAACTCGTCTCACGATGCACGGTTTTTAAAACGTTAATGGGCCTAGTATTTAGCTCGTTAAAGGCCCATAAGCAGAAAAATAAGCTTTTAACCAAATCAGCAGTTAAAATAAGTTTTATATGACTTAAATAAGCCTCGGAAATTTTTATATAATTTTTCCCATAATTTTTGTGACTTTGGACTAAAAATGTAACGCGACGACACTTAGGAGGACTAAAACTGTCAAACTGTTAAAAGTAAGGACTGAAACTGTAAAAACAGAATCTATAGGATATAATTTGATATATTATCATATTTCAGGACCAATAAGTTATTTTGGACAAGTAGTGGACTATAATTGTAAATTATATATAAAAAGGACTAACGTTGTAACGCTAACGCCGTTAGGATAAAAAGTGTAAAAACTGGAAAAGGACAAGGACCAACATATTTTATTTGACATTCTTATTTTATTTTTCTATTTTGCGTCACCCCATCCCGTCATATGCATTTTCATTACATTTTATTTATATATTATTTAACTTTACGTTAATAGGGAAGAGATCTAGTGAGAAGAGAAAATCAAATGAGAAGAGTGAGAAATATTCCTGGCCACACATTTCAAATAAGGAAAAAAGAATTAAGTGGAGATGCATCTACTTTTGTAGGTGCATCTAAAATGTGCGGTTGTGGTTTCTTCTCATCCTTCTCATTTTAGTTTTATTTCTCATTTGATCCTTACTCTACGTTAATAAATCACCATTTTTACGGAAAAATTTGAAATTTTTCTGATTATATTAATATATCGTTGTCACGATATAACATAATTCATGAAATGACGGAACCAATTCTCGACACGTTATTCGAAATATAAACATTTCATTTAATCCTAATTAATTTCCCTAATCATAATTTAAATTCACTAATCCTAGTTAATATTAAACGGACCCTTAATTATTAACTTCAGCCCATCATAATACTCGGTCCATTACTATTCATCCAGCCCAACTCTTTCTAAGCCCAACATAAATCTTATTATTTCATGTGTTCGACTAGTTCCAAGCCTACAAAACGCCTCTCGTTCTCTCAATTTTTACACACGACGTACATATATTTTTATGTCATCTATTTTCTCACCTAGCCGTCTACTAGTATGCCAAATTTCATAATCTAATATCGAGTTTTACTATGTTTTTACGAGGCAAAGTGTTTGCCACAAAACCACCCAACTCGACATGTACTTAAATTCAATACTTGACCATTTCGACTCTAGTTTGTTTCTACAAGCTCCAAATAATATTTCAAGCATAATCTTATATTACTAATCAACTTTCCTCAGCTAAGGACCAAGTTCTATGCAAAATTTCAAATCGTGTACATATTTAATATGTAGTCGACATGTATAAAAATCACCAAGACATCCTCCTTATTTCTAGCACTCACAAACACTTCTCTAAAATTCTATTGTGTAAGAAACTCAATCTCAAACATGCATAGTCACTGATTTGAATAGTAGCTCATGTCCCCTCAAAATATTTACACCAATACGTGTTATAAAATCTTACTATATGTACTTCTTGTTCATTCACTCGATTCTATCATTCACCATACTCTTTCAAACTCTCTAATCTTCCTAAGAATCATCTCTAATCGACCAGGAGCTGTTTCACGAACGTTTGAAAGCAAGAAAAGGGTTAACAAGTTTAAAACTATAATCGTTATACTTGGGTTATAGTCGAACGTGTATATCTCTTATGTTTTCTTCCATTTCTTTCGATCCTCTAGCACCCTAGAAGTGTTGTAAGTCTTTCTTGATCATCTTGAATCCATTTCATACTTTTATTTTGTTCCATGCAACGTTTTTATTTCAAATTTAACATTAATAGTTTCATGTTTTTATTTACGTATACAATTATTCCTAGAACACTAAACACGATTAGCCTCCCTTGTGGAAGGGCTAGGAATCGTGAGACACACACTTATCACGTTTATTTTCATGTTACATGCATCTATCGAATCATTTTTGATTATATATCATCACGCTAAAAACATGAAAAACACTAAAATTTAACTAAGTCTTTTCATGTGTAAACTCGTTCTAGCGCCTACAAAACAATTAATTATATCGAAATCTAGCTTAACGACCATGTAATATTTTTACATCACTCGATACACAACCTGGAAAACTACCACTTTCATTTAGACAACATGTAAAAATTATCATGTCTTGACGCTCTAATCTCACTAAAGTAAATGGCAGAATCGTGTTTTCAAAACTACATAAAATAACGATTTGGGCCTCAAGCCCAGTAAGCTGTTTTTAAGCTCTTATTAATAAGCTGGCTTATCAAACTTTTTGATATGAATTTAGAACTTGAAAAATGATATTTTTGATGAGCTCAACTCGTCTCACGATATACGGATTTTAAAACGCTAACGGGCCTTTAATTTAGCTTGTTAAGGCCCATTTATTGAAAAATAAGCTATTTTTGCAAATAAGCAGTTGAAATAAGTTTTAATAAGCTTCATTATGCTCCAGAAAACTTCGGAATATTTTTCCCCATAATTTTTGTACGATTGGACTAAAAATGTAACGCAAACTCACTTAGGAGGACTAAAACTGCCAAACGTCTAAAATAGGGACTGAAACTGCTAAAACAGAAACATTAGGATATAAAATGATATTCCAAGCTCAGAATGTTATTTTCGACAATTAGTGGACTATAATTGTAACTTATATATAAAAAGGACTAACGGTGTAACGCTAACACCGTTAGGATAAAAAGTGTAAAAACTGGAAAAGGACAAGGACCAACATATTTTATTTGACATTCTTATTTTATTTTCTATTTTGCGTTACCCCATCACGTCATATGCATTTTTATTACATTTTATATATATATTATTTAACTTTACGTTAATAATATATATAACGATATTTAAACTCATATTCATTATATATTGTTTTCATCATCATAAAAAGGGAAGAACTTTGGAAATAATAACATATTTTGTCATATTATTATAAACGTAAGAATTTCATTTGCATATCATCTTTTAATTATAACGATTAATCATTATTCATTAATCGTTGTTCGTTATTCGTTTCGTATATACCAAATAGTATTTGGTTTGATTCTTAGATAAATTCATTTATCAGGATCCATATTGAAGACGTTTCCATAATCGTTCCCATAATCTCACCCGAATTTACTTTTCATCATTTCCAATATCGCTCCAGGTGAGTCATAGCCCTATTTACAATACTTGTTTTAACTCTTTGGGGGAAATACATGCTTACATATACTTTGATAAATTCTATAAGTATATGAATAAATTACATGATTCAAATCAATTTCCTAATTAATACTTATCTGATATGGTTTATGACTTAAGATGTGATATATATGTTACTGGCAAATTGCTTAACTAGAATACTGAACTCAGATGATAATGTTTCCAAACTGATTACTGTGACATGATAATTGATCTTACTATAACATCCTGAACGATTCCCATATCTCTATATCATATTTCTATGTTTCAACAGAAATACATGCTAGGAAGAGCACATATACTATAGTTACATCATTACTTCGATATTGCCTAAGTTACCTTAACGCCATAAAGTCCCTCTATCATGAGTATCACATGTTGTGAGCGCGAATATAGTGAACAGCTTCGAAACCTGTTGAGGCTTGACATCCTATCCCACTAATACTTGACGGAATGCCTAATGGTTAGTCGTATTAGTCGTGATACACTATATTTGAAACAAAAATAGGAATTGGCAAATCACCTATAATTCGAGGGCAAAATTATCATTGACTTGATGATCACCCGCCGTTTTACGGTAGTTGTTAACGTTTTGTGTGTCATGAGGCTTGGAGCAATATCAATAAGAAAATATATGTCTCCCACATATATTTAGATACAGCTGTATAGGTATTTCACTAGACTTGAATTATAGATCTCATTACATTAACATCATGAGTTTTCAGCTCATGTTAGGATTATGCTCCAATACTTGAATTTGATTGAATATATATATGATTTATCTGCGATTATAATCAACATCACTCAATACTAGTTTTATCACTATTAATGTTTATTACAATTATTACCAAATACCCATGAATCCAATGAAATAAATGGATTTCCATTAAACTCTATGAACTCACTAACCTTTGTGTTGACACTTTTAAGCATGTGTATCTCAGGTAATTAACGGAGCAGGACAAGACACGGAGCGGGCATTTATTACTCTGATAAATTAAAATGGTGTAAAAATCAAATATGTCATTCTTACAAGCCTTTATATCTTTTAAAGAGATTTTTAAAACAAATGTTTCATCATTTATCAAAAGTATTATTTGAATGACAAATAACATTCAAAACGCCTCTTTTAAGCTGTTTTATGTGAAAATGACTTCGATCCTCCCCGTAACACCCAAATTACTTTTCCGCTGCTAAATCACAAATTTGGGGGGGTTACATTTATCGACCATTTTGTATTGTTCGGGTTCCAGGTATGTTGGCATAAATATTACGATATTTATATTACGATATTTAATCTAAACATCCTCTTCATGTTTTGATGATGACAAACTATGTAAACTATAACTCATAATGAAATGCCTGTTATTCGTGTGTTTCGGCGTAGGAACTTTCAACTACCCATTCTGGCCCCCATTGTAGAAGGCGACAAAGATGTAAGTTACAACACATAAACGTAAAGTGTTTAAGTTACTTGTGATCACAAATCATCTATGCCAACAATACGTCAACGTCTCTCGACATCTCAACGTCTCGAGTATGCTTCAACAATCACTTAAGGTATGTATAAACAAATGTCTAATACATTTTATGATCAAAGGGATTTTTATTTAGACATTACAAATTTTATAAAATGTTATAAACATTTTATATAT